>JAJMCI010000246.1:0-23262 GCA_030565705.1 Metschnikowia baotianmanensis | reverse complement strand
GCAGCAATCATAGCCCTAAGACGAGGCTCGTAGGGATGTTGAAATGGCAATCTGCCAACAGCCATAGTGTAAAGAAGAACCCCGAGTGCCCAAACATCAGCAGATGGCCCCAAAGGTGGGGGCAGGGGAGATAGAAGTTCTGGAGAGGCATATGGCAACAGGCCGATATGCAGATGGGGAAGACCAGTTTCAGTTTCATTTTGCAGACTTTTGTCTTTTGACTTAAACTCGTGAAAGCTTTTAAGACTAGCATCGGAATGAGAGGAAGATAAACTGACAGAGCAAAGCCCACTGGGGCGGAATAGCTGCAGTATCCCTAGTTTGCTGTCATCCGAAAAAAGCTTACTCGAATTGAGCGATTCAGGACCATCATATGGCCTTCTGATAGCTGCAAAAGAGCTTTTGGACCTCAAATTGAAGTCGTCTCCAGACAGAGCACGACCAAGACGAGGATTGAAGACCCGAGACATTCCGAAATCGCAAAGAATCAACTTTATATTCTCTGGGTCAACATCATCGATTAGAACATTCTCCAACTTGAGATCGCCATGAACAATACTTAGCTTTTGATGCATATACGTGACTGCTCCAACTATCTGTTGGGCACAGCTAGCTGTTTGTGAGAGGCGTGATCGTTGTGACTCAACGCTGTATTTAATTGGCCCACTCGTGTTATCGATGCCCTCGTCAAAGTGCCCCCAGCGAGAGACTAAGTCGAAAAGTGTTCCTCCATTCACGCGGTTTGTCAAACAAAAGATCATAGTGTTAGTCTCCAAGCTATCGATGAGCGGCAAGATATGAGGATGGTCGAGCTGTTTCCAAATTTCGATTTCCTTTCGAAAAATTTGGAGCACCTTTGGGTTGTGATATTTCTCAGCATTTTCTGAGACCTTTGTGGACTTCACGATCTTGATAGCTCTTATGATTCCAGACTTAGATGTACACTCACGAATGATTCCCCAGGCACCGAACCCGATGACTTTACCCAACTGGTGTTTTAAAACGTAGGCTCCCTTCTCGTCGACATTCTCTTTCGGGGGTGTTTCAAGTTTCTTTAAGTCCAGACACAGAGAAAGAGCCAAGAGGCGCCCAGCAACAGTATTTGCACTGTTTCTTCTGGAGCGGCGGAGAAAACTACCATTTCTTGCGATGGAAGTCGGATCAGAAGCGAGAGAGCGGCCTCCCTCGCCTAAACTGCTCGGCAAGAAGTTCTTGGCAAATTGCGAAAATTGAGGGTAGTCAATCGATTCAGAAAAATCCTTGACCATCTTTTTCCGTTGCGAGTACGGAAGATCGTTGAAGTTTGAAGGAAGACTGGCTAAGACGGCCTCGAAACTGATCGGACCAGAACTGCCTGAGGATACCTTGAATTTTTTCTTGATGGGGTCAGAGTCATTATCACCTTCCGAATTCAAGTCGAATACTTTTTTGGAGAAAGTTTGGCCACGACTGTGTATTGGTTGAGGGGCGACTTTTGCGTGGAGTTGTTTGAGATCCAAGTATGATACCTCTCTCGAATTTTCAGCAGAATGATCCACAAGCGGTCTATTCCAGTCCAGGAGAACATCTGAGAAGTTGAGTCCCGGAATGTACTCATCTTCAAGACCCATAAACCCCGCAGGATCTGAATTCACGAGGCTCATGTGGGAGCGCGTATATAGTCGGGCGCTGGAACCCTTCTTTGAGCTGCTTCTCGAGTCAAGGCCTGCTCGCATGGGAGAAGAAGCTCTGGAAGGCCTGGCCCTTATTTTGCCATCATCGTAGAGCCGCTGGCCCGTATTGGCATCAAAGTTGTTCGCTTCTGTCTCGGAGTAGGTCCTAGCCAACTTGTAGTTACTTCCTTCGTGGCGGGACGAGCTGACGTCGACCCGAGAACGAACAGAAGTATTTGGGGAACACAGTCGGGAGATGGGCCAGCCCAGCAGCTGTCCAGTGTAAATGAGGGCGGGACCTTCGAGGGGACCCGCCATAGAGACCTTGGGGTCCGATTTCAAAGGAATGTCCAACACCATGGAACGAGTTGTACGATCGGGATGCGGAGGCAGCTTGTTTGTAAATTAACACGATTCAAAAGAATTGGGCTTTTAGCTTCGGTGTGATAAATAGTTTCAAAAAGGCCGAGGGTACTATCGTAAGGTTTCTCACCTGCGCGAGGATCACTGAGCCATGATGGCTCGGCGCATTTTGCGGAGAATGCAGTCCTCACATTAGCCGTGAGAGCGGAACGTTGCAGCATACAGAGAAAGAAACGGGGAAGAGAAATACCGGGGAAAATGACAGGGCCTCTGGTCGCAAAGCCTTCAATTGTATATCTTCACTACAAATTGAAATTAATCATAAGTGGAATACAAATGATTGGTTCTTGGATGATTGGAGTCATCGATAGTCCGGTGCAACCCGGGGGACCTGCATCACGAGACCAAAAAAGAGGGAGAATTGACATATGCTGTGTGCTTGCTTCAGACTCGCGTTCTGCATACATCTTTCCCCACATGCAAGGTTAGCCTACAGAAACGAGGTCAGCCGTTGACCATTCCAACGGAACGGAAAGGCGGCCAAGAAAATACAAGGCTATGTATTGTTTCGAGTGAAATTGATGGCATGTTTTTTAATGTTACACTCTTTGAGACACACTTTTATTTGTGCTTGATCTTTGTGAAACCATCTTCAAAAATGAAACTTCTTCCTGTTGCAGACACTCCGCATAGTATTATCGCACAGCATACATACTAATTACGTCCTGAAAGAGAAATACTTTAAGCACCACACAAATTAGTCCATAGTTTAATGATTTAACTGCTTTACGCACTAAAACCAGGCCCAATAATTTGACACGCGCAAATCACACTTTTGCAGCTGCTTGCCAGGAAGTCGGGTTGACAATTATCTTCACTCCACATTTGGAAGACTGGAATTGTTCTCATTCAGGTTGCAGATGCGGGCAGTTCCGCAGGTGTTGACACTTTGTCAACATCCGTCTTGGAGACAATAAGGGGTGCTAAAAATGGCCCAGCAAGCAAGTCCACTGCACTGGGTCTCTTAGAATACTCTAGTTCAAAAGTTTTCTTGAGAAACTCCTGACCCTCGTTCGTGCACCACTTAGGAACATCGGGACGAGTGTGCGTGCCTATTTTGAAGATAGCCTGCATTTGACTGAAATTTGGAAAAGGGTGACGGCCAGTGAACATTTCGACAACTAAACACCCAACGGACCAAATGTCTGCCTTCTTCGTGTAAGTTGTTTGCTTCACGACTTCCGGTGCCATCCAATAAACCAGCCCTTGAAGGGAAGCACGCTTGGCTTGTTTTCCGGTAGCTCCATTGTTTTCCTCCTCGTCGCTTGTGTTGACCTTCTTGGATATACCAAAGTCACTGATCTTCGCGATTCCTTTAATGTCAATGAGAATATTGGCGCCCTTAATGTCACGGTGGATTATATCGACTCCATGCAAGTAGCTTAGACCCACTAGAACTTGCCGAGTGAAGTTTCTGATCAATGGCTCTTCGAAAGGGCCATACAGCTGTAACATCAGCTGAACGGAACCTCCTGGAATATACTCCAAGAATATATTGAGGTAATGTTCATCCGAGGACAGTCCGTAGTATAGCACAATATTCTCGTGACTGAGCTCCTTAAGTAATGTCATTTCTCTTTCTAGCGCTGTGATCATCGAGCGCTGCTGCTCGTTTTGCTTTGTAGAACCCGAGGGAATCGGCACTTGCTTCACGGCCATCAATTCACCACTCATAGGATTCATACCTAGATAGACGGTACCGAAGCTACCTGCTCCTATCCTTGCTCCTTGAAGCCACTTTTTACCGCCTAAGAATTGCAAGTCTCCCATTGTATCACCTTCTTCTTCATTGGGAGTCAATAAAACATCATCACTTTCATTCTCATCTTCCGACTCCACGCTCACAAGCTCGATACGAGAGTGCCTGTTATTACCCGAGACAAACAGAGTCATTATGGAAAGCCTTTGCTTGTTTGAGAGTTGGGCAGTCCGCACTGAATTCACCAGGTGACAGTCATCTGTTGCATTAATGGCTTGACTAAATGCGCTCGAAGGGGCTCTGCTAAAGAGAGAAATGTTCTCAGCAGGAAGCCTGGCCTCATCCAACATATTAACATTATGCACCAAAACATCTCCTATGGTTCGCTGCAGACGCAAGGCGGGAAACAAACGGTCCTCTGAGGAAATAGATGGCCTTCCCAACAGTGCATTCAGAAACGAGCCAGACATGTTTATTCTACGCAGACTCCTAATACTATGCCTCACGGAGTTCCGAATCGTTGCTTCAAGGGCATGCAGGCCTGCAGTAGGGAAGTATTCTCCCAAATTTGAGGAGATCAATTCGCTGGGAGGGCGCTGGCCAAAGAAGTTGCGGATGCTTGGGTTCATTGACTCCGGCAAAGACATCTTCTGCAAAATTCGAAGTGATTTTTCAGTAGCTGTAGGAGTCGGTGCTTCATTCTTAGGTGTAAGCATGATCCGGTGTTTCTCGGGTCTGTCTGGAGAGAAGCATATCGTGACGAACTCAACATCGTACAAAGACGAGATTCTTGTTTCATTGGACATTTTCATGTGCACAAATGTATCGTATTCGCTGTCATCATCTAGCACACCCAATTTCTTGAGGACTTTCCTTTTGATCAGTTGTGCATTAAAGCATCCTTCCACGCTAATCTTCATCAAAGATCCATCTGGGAGAATGAATGTCACAATCCTTGAAGAGGTCGTTCCAGGCGATACCAATGACTGATCAGAATCCTGGGCCTTGACAACGGGCGTTCTTTCTCTCTCGATGTAACTCCGGACTTCTTCAAGAGGGACTTTCCTTCTTAAAATGGTCAGTTTCAACTCTGCTATCGCGATTTCCAAACGGATTCTGTCACCAACCTTAGTGACGCCGATTTCTCGAAGAGCTTCAGTATCTAGTTCGGGAAGGAGGTCAAACGTGATACCATTTCTTAGAAATTTGCCGTGGTATACCTGACATTTCGAACGGCCTAGCCACGTGTAGAGATCTGTGATCTCAGACATGTCGGAATTTAGGTTGAGGTTGATAAAAGGTATCTAGATAAATTGATCCATTAAAAGGAAGATATAATCAAACAAATAAAGGGATATTTAATATCAACCACTTGTATTGCGCCTGGGGGTCGGTAAGAACTAAATTGTCTTGATCTATACGCACGCGAGCGGCGCTACAAGATCAGACAACGAAAGTCTAGACGCGCTGCGTGCGGCTGAATTCCTAATTTATGGAGCATTGATGAAGTCTCGCTATATTTACCGACAACGAATTAAATTGATATAAGAATCTAATACACATAGATAAGCAGTATTGAATCATTCTGTAAAGTTTGGACCAGTCAAAATCCTTACACAGACCCGAAATGCACCACCCACTATTAAGTGCTCTAACCACTTGGCAAACTTCTTTGAATTTCGTCTAGATGGAAGCGAATACATTCCCGTCTTCCACGACCACTTGTTCATCAAACATCTCATCAGGGTTGTTTTCTGCTCTCTTCCAAGTCTTGATGGACTTTGCGGTGGAGTCCAACTCAAACACCCTGACTCTTCTGATGTAACCTCCGTAACCTCCGTAACCTCCTTCCCCAGCAGCCCCGCCATAGCATAACCACATCAGGTTTTGCTTGTCGGTATCTTTATTTTGTGTATCAGCTAGGCAAAAATCATTTGCATGGTCGTGCCCACAGGAGGCGACCTGCACGCCCGCCACACCGAGAGCTTCCCTCATTCTAGTAAGATAGTTGGGTGCCGTGATTCCTTCTCTATGTTGCCCCACACGAAGCTGATCAAGATTGCGGTACTCAGGGAGGGGGATGTGAAAAAATGCCATACTCAAGAAGGGCGAGCCTCTCGCAATGTCTTTTTTCGCCATTGCTTGCATCTGTAGCCAATCAATCTGAGACTCCTTGAACCAATCGTACCCCGGATTGGACTTGGGCTGTTTGGAGCGACTATGACTATCAAGAAAATAGAGCATTGCTCCAATCTTCCTACTCCCGTTCTTATGTACCGTGACGGGGTAGTTACCAAATCCGTCAACAGCCGAAGGACCGACTGCAGCGAACAGGTAAGGAAACGAAGCTGCAAGATTCATCATTTGCTCTCTTGAAAAAATACTCTCGTCATCATGGTTACCTAAAGTGATCGCGAAAGGAATTTTTCGCTTGATGAAGGGATCGACAGCTTTGAACAAAGCAGTCTCGGGATCTGGGGCCTCGTCACCAAAAACCTGATCTCCAGTCATCACCACGAAATCAGGCTTTTCTATATCCAAGATTCGATTTAAAAATTTGACTGTGCGAGGATCGGCTTGGCACCCTTTCGCAGTCTCTTCGGGAGCGGGATCTCTGCAAACGCCCACACCGGTACTAAAATGAAGATCTGCAACCTGCAACACTTTAAATTTTCCATCAGCACTAAATTCAATTTTAGGCTGGTACTGCGGGCTCTTGTAATTGATCTTTTCTCCTTTCCTGATGGTCAATTTAGGCTGGCGGGAGGTAGAGTGCGCTAGCTTTTTTAACGGAACTTTAATCAAAGTCCAGTTTGGTCTGGGATCAACAGCATCATCGCCAAATAGAACGTCGGCGCCTGTAACCGCATAATCGGTTGCTGGGCCAAGTTTGACCCAGATATTATTTGGCTTCTTCTTCCAATTTGAGTCAGCAATCTCCTTGTCAGAGGGTATCCTCATATAATTCTTTAAGTTCTCATGAGACTTTTCCACGTAACGCTTTCTGAGATCACCATTTTTGCCATCATTAGAATCTTCTGTCGATTCGCTTTCTGTCCTTCCTTTGTTTGAACCAGCGGTCTGTTCATTCTTGTCCTGAGCTTGAGCCTCAGAGGCCAAGGATTTTTCTTGTTGATCTGAACTCTCCGAAGTTTGTTCGGCAGTACTCTTGTTCTCGGACAAAGCTTCCTCTTTCTCATTCTTCTCCAGTTGTGGAATTTTCTTCTCTGCTGGTTTTGATGTGTCAGAATGCAATTTAGGCTTCTCATTCTTATTTAAATCCTTCAATCTTTCCAAATCTTCCTCGTTGAATGTATGCCTCATGTTGATGTCTGTCAAAACACCTTTTGCAATACAGTTCTTGTTACCCCTAATTGCACAATCTTCTTCGGGATCACCAACCGCGATATCTAGAATCACGTCGCCTCTATTACTTTCATAATGTTCGGAAGAGATCCGTTTCACACTGATGAATCGTTTTGATGTCCAGTGCTTTCCGAGAAACAAGTCTTTCTCAATGCGGACCCAACCTCCATTGATTCCCACATCTCCATATAACCCTTCTGACGCTCTTGGCACGCCACATCTGGCAGAGGCTTTTGATAATAGGTTGCACTCACCAACGGCTATATCGACAATATAAGAGTCCGAGCTTGGCTGGAAGTACAGAGGGACAAATTGGGATGGGAGAAGCTCATCTAGATGTATGATTCTCCTACGGTTTGCGGTAAGTAAAGCCAACAGAACAAAAAAAATAAGGGCAGCTATATATAGTGCACCTCTTATCAAACGTCGGGTCAGAAACATCTATGATCTTTGATTTGGGTGCTAAATTTTAAAATCAAAGTCGCTTCGATGATGATCTAGGAAAACGCGAGTGAGCTGATCGCGTAAACTTTGAAGCTGCACGCAAACGGGGTAAATTTCAGGCCGAGTAAGCGAAAAGTGATAAGTCGTAATGTTTGAAATCTGAAGTGAATATTTCAATTTAGGCGAAAACATCGTGTACTAAGGCCAAACTTGTGATTTAGACTTATGACGAAACGACGATCATAGGTAGTAGCTGTGGATGTCTCGCTTTGTTTGTAAACACCACACCCCCGATAGGACGCTGCGCCGCAGCCAACAACCTGGTGCCTCGATTCAAAGTACAGTGGGGAACTCAGATGACAAAGAGAAGTGGTACCGAGATTACAGAGAGTCCGCAAGAGCGGAATTCAATGGGCACCGGGACAGAATAAAAGACAATGGCTAAGTATGAACTTATTTAAGGGCGGGATACAGGTGCGGACGCTGTTCCCCATTGTGTGATTAACGCCACAGTGGCCATTTGAGATAGAGAGATCAATACGGGGCAAAATCACGTTAAATCGTTTGCTATACGATGACTATTTGAGCTCTGAAAGTTCGGACAGTTTATTTTTCGACTTTCTCGGGTTTCTCTTGTTGCTTCTTAGAGTCTTTGTTGTCTTCACCCTGAGCCCATGGCTCCAAAGAAGGGAAGTTCTCCAAGTTGGGAGCAGGCTTATTCGCGCCCCCAATGACAACGTTGTGGGGCTTGTTAATCAGACTAAAAGGAACTTTCTTTCCTCCAATATCAAGGAGAATTTCTTGCTTGTCTTTTTGCTCGTCGGAGGCCATGATGTTGAGTATAAAGTAGAATCCAATTATAAATAGGGCTAATGCGAATGACGGTCTTATCATGTTCGAGCGTGTGCACATGGGAGGCAAATACACCAAATACACTTGGTGCGATCTTCAGCGAGCGTGACAAGCCCCATTTAACAGTTTCACCATTGCTGAAGACCACTGGCAAAACGCGCAAGTGCAGGCAAACCTTTCTATAACAATAGCTAACGATACAATTGATTTCAGCCGCCGTTCGTGCATGGCCTTCTTCGTCAAAAATATTGGTAAATTTATCAAGATAAAGCTGTCTGAAGATGATACGTGCACTTATTTAGCACTCTGTTTTCAAAGCTATTCATTGCCTGTTGTATCCGCCTATTCCGTTCTTCGGCAATTTGCACCCTTGGAGGAAACACTGTCTTAGCTACAAGAGGACGAATCAGCAAGATACCTGAAGTGTCCATTCTACAGACCTTTAAGAAAAAAAAAGATAAAAGTTCCCCGCAAGACAACTGCCTCGTCTTTGGCAATTTGAACATCAACACACTTTTTCAAATCGAAGAACGAATTAGAATATATCGTAACCAGCTTATGAGTCGCGCGCATTCTTCAACACATACTTCCCTTCGCTCCGCTCCGCTTCAAATTCGCTCTGACCAATGCGTGACATGCCGAGAAACTTGAAGGTTGATGAAACTGCTTTTTTATTCTTTTTCATTTTAACTTCGGAGATACTTCGTTCCGCAAAATCTACATCCTGTAAAGTTTCCCAGTGGTAGTACTGGAGCAAGCTCTCCATTCGCAACCGTCATTGTTCTTCCCCTTGTTCTCGCGTTCGCCGCGCCCCATGCACGCGAGCGTTTTTGCATACGTCACGTATCACACGGAAATGGAAACGCTTGATTTGCGAAAAGGGGCAAAACGGGTTTTCATTGATCGTATAAGCACTTCGGTTAGCACACTATACATCGAGCTGCAAGAGCTCCAAATTTGAAATAGAACGAAAGAGCTCGCGAAGAATCTCACTGAAGCTGTTTCTTCATTCGGGCACCACCTACAACCGTTGACATGTCCGAACCTTTTCTCGAGTGGGACCCCGTGCAAGTTGCTCGACACTTTCTGCTTGAACTTGGCGAAGACTTGACGCCATCTTTTATTGAACATGATATTGACGGCTCATTATTGCCATTTCTCACAACCGGTCATCTACGAGAAATAGGAATCGAGCTGCTAGCGTCAAGACTCCGATTAAAAAAGAAGATCAACGAGTTGGTGGCAAAACACTTTACCAGCGGGGCCCTGAAGTCATTGCAGGACAACGACTTTCATTTAAAGACGATTGACATTAACACCAACTTCGTATCAATCGAGGCCCTCTCTTTGTGTCTGCATTTACTCCGCGACTTGAGTCGGACAACAAGACAAATTTCGACCGACTCGCCCGATGTGAAAAAGCTCAATGATAATTTCAACAAGCTAAGAATGGAACTCAATCCAGTAATTCGTCTAGTCAAAGACTCAAAGCCTTTACCTACCCCAAAATTGGATCCTGGCGTCTCACTGCCCACGCAGTCTGTGAATTCAATCATATCTACACACTCTTGGCTGGCATCAGAATCTGAGGGCGGGCACTTTCCCACAAATGCCACGACACTTGTCCTCCCTGGGTCGTCAACAAATAAAATGAGCATCACCCCGCAAAGCGCCAGTCTTTCTCCGGCAAGTGTGTCGTCTCCAAACGGGCCCGCAAATGTTGGCTCCATACCCACGCTAACAAGCTTACCGCCGGAATCCAATTCTGTTTCGTCTGATCTGAAAATGGCATCAAGTCCTTCTCAATCTCATAGGTATTCTTCTGGTTCGGTCCTTTCGTTAGGAGTGGGCAAGGTCACGGATGTCAAGACAGGAACATCTTCCAGATATCCTCAGAAGCCTCGACTTGTCGACGCGAAACCATTTCCTTCTTATGCCGAAGATACGCAAGATTCATTTACTTATAAGGCCATGCTGCTGCAGGATACCCCCTCCAATGTTAGGCCTATTGTATCAAGAAAGAAACTCTCTTCCAGTCTGGTTATTTCAAACCCGTCTCCTATTCAGTCTGGTTCGGCAGTTCAGCCTCTCAAGCAACTAAAAGCTTCTTCGGACGACACTTGCTTGAAGGTGCTCCAGCACGCAATGAAGAGGCACCATATCCCCAGGGAGAAATGGTCCAAGTACGTTCTTGTCGTGTGCTACGGTGACAAGGAACGAATTTTGAAACTCACAGAAAAGCCCGTGATTATTTTCAAGGAACTTCAAGAGCATGGACAAAATCCTACTATCATGCTCCGAGAGCGTGCTTCCTCGCTGGAAAACGAGGGAAACTGTGAAAATTCAAGAATTGGAAATGATTTGCCTGGAGGAATTCTCTGATTGGAAACTATCTATTCCTTAGTATATGGTATATAAGTAGAATGATAATAAATTACCATCAAGTAATGTAGCACTCGGAAAGCACATATGTCGGCATTGCAAATATTCTGCCTAAAATCAACGTAGTGAAGATATTCCCAGCGAGCATTAAGAATGGAGGATATATAGTGGGAGACGATGAAAAAAGGATGTAATAATGATTATTTCACACAATCGTTCGCCATCCCCGTTTGTGGAACAATTTGAAGATCGCTGTCAGTTCCTGACGCGTTCCGATATGAATGGATCATCGCTTATTTGCACCCAAATGATTACAACTGTAACGTACACAATGAGTCTCCGTCGAGTTGGATCGACACCTGAGAGTGTAAAACAAAGTCCGTTGTCCAATGAGCTAAAGAAGAATACAAGTTATCATTTCACATTATGGAAACTTTAGCTGATTCTATTGCTACAACAAAATCAAATGTAGTCTCTAATTCTGTTGATTGGAGTGTGAAGTTGAGTAGTTAAAGCCGCGCGCGTCTTCATTAAAACGTTTAGGGCTGAAACCCTAATGGCTGCCTCAATCTCCCACAATTAGGTGCCTGCTCGCATAACGCACGTGACCAACAAACTCTGCCGCGCCCTTTATCCAAAAATTTTTCTACAATTTCGGAACTCTTTCACCACCCTAAGAAGAATTCAACATGCCTCCAAAGTTCGACCCTAGTGAAGTTAAGTTCATCTACTTGAGAGCCGTTGGTGGTGAGATCGGTGCTTCCTCCGCCTTGGCCCCAAAGATCGGTCCATTGGGTTTGTCCCCAAAGAAGGTCGGTGAGGATATCGCCAAGGCCACCAAGGACTTCAAGGGTATTAAGGTCACTGTCCAATTGAGAGTCCAAAACAGACAAGCTACTGCTTCCGTCGTCCCATCTGCTTCCTCTCTTGTCATCAACGCTTTGAAGGAGCCACCTAGAGACAGAAAGAAGGACAAGAACGTCAAGCACTCCGGTAACATCCCATTGGACCAAATCTTCGAGATTGCCAGACAAATGAAGGAAAAATCTTTTGGTAAGAACTTGGCTTCTGTCACCAAGGAGATTTTGGGTACTGCCCAATCTGTCGGATGTCGTGTTGACTACAAGAACCCACACGACATCATCGACGCCATCAACGCTGGTGAGATCGATGTTCCAGAGAACTAAGTTTTGTATACATAGGGTTTTAATATCGTTTAACGACTGAGTCATTTCATGTGTAAGTTTTCGTAGGCCCGGTGAGATCACTCTCGATGTATTTTAAGATACGTACACAGATATTGCAACAGAGCAATCTCTATTGCAAAAAAAGATTGATTCCATATTTATTTGCCGAATAATTGGTAAAGTCCAATTTGCAGCTATGTCCCTCATTAAGTTCCCGATGAGCTGTAACCTTGTGCGAGATTTCACATCTCCATAATTTGTGCGGTACGGGTTCCCAGCCCCAATCCTCAGCCCCACAAGATCTCACCCGAGGTGGTCCGCCCGCACGTGACATTGCAGTGTCTGGCCACAACAAAGCAAGTTCTTCTCCTTATCGAAAAAATCAATGTCTGACTCCATAGGTATGTATAATCCGGAATCAGAAAGTGCCTTGTTGGCCTTCCCTTAAAGCTTAAATAGAAATTTAGCCATTGGTCATGTTCTGACACATCCAATTCACTTGTAAACTAACACGCCTCAGATCGAGTATTCCTTAAAGCCATCACCACAATCAGGGCTTTGTCGTCGCGTACAAATTACGGTCTGTTGCCGCGCCCGTCAGCAGAAAATAGAATCAAACTCTATGGGCTTTACAAACAGGCAACAGAGGGAAATGTACAAGGCATCATGCCCCGGCCGGAAGGCTATACGATCGAAGACGAAGGCGCAAAGAAGAAATGGGATGCATGGAAGAGGGAGGAAGGTATCTCAAAGACACAGGCGAAACGAAAATACATACTGTACCTTATAGAGACGATGAGGGTATATGCTAGTGGTACACTGGAAGCTCGCGAGTTGCTCAGTGAACTAGAGTTTTTATGGGATCAGATAAAGGACATCGACTCAATTGATGATGATAATGATTCGTTGCCTCCAAATAGACTTTCATTTCCATACAATGTTGCCCGACTGATCATCTCCAATGCCGATCAATCTGATCGCTTGTCGACAGGAACCCCTTGGCCGTTGCAAAGCAGTTACTCTGCCCTGGCTCTGGTTCAGCAGCACAGATACAATCTTGAACAAATCTACCTGCACTCTCGGAGAAACACGCAGATGTCTATCAATGACGTAAACCAACCACAAAAGTTATGGGGATCACTATCCAATTCTGCTGCCGCGAAGCACAGTGGAAGACCGCCCATGTATGCGGATGCCCCTGCTTCTGTCTCCACCCCAAACTTAGATGACTTTAGAGCATGGCAAGGTCAGGTTAACCTGATCATCAATAAGCTTAGCAAAGAGTTTGCATTTCGCAAATTTCCTGGTGCGCCGATCAGACCAAACGACACAGAACTGGACGAAGAATTGGACCCTCAAGAAAAATTAAAGAGAAAGGTACTTTATTTACTTAGACGCATTGGAAGAAATGCGTTTCATCTTTTGAAGAACTTGACCGTTAGCATGCTTGCGGTACTTGTTGTTGTATGGTGTGTGAACAGAAGTGTGGTTGTTCAACAAACGATCGTAAAGAAGCAGCTACATGGCAAGAGTCACAAAGAGCTTGTTATCAACATGGTGATAAATACTGACGAAAACAAATGGTTCATCCGGCTACTCACACTCATGAACAAATTTGTCGGCTTTGTGTGAGGTAACTTGATCGAGTTGGATCGGAGACGTTTTTTCATTAGACCACAGTGTGTTGCGGGACAACAACATAGTGCTTCTTAAATGACAAGTATCGGTCAATGAATAAATATACGCAAACCTAAACTCATTTTGCCGTAAACATATAGTGGAAGCCGGATAAACAAATCTTGAAATGATGATGCATAAACAACCGAAGCAAAAATAGCTTTAACTCATTCTGTTTGTACGCGCGCGCCTGTACATTTCGCAGCCCATCACCTTGCTGCTCACTTTTCACTTCAACTCATCACCTGCATGACAAAAAATATCTACCGATTATCATTACGTTGAAAAATGGATATCCACAGGTGTAGATTCATCGACTATACGCCGCCCAGTATCACTGCCCTGGCCTTCTCCCATCCCAGCGACACCGCCAAAGTGGCCCCACAGGGATTGCGTCTTGCAGTAGGAAGATCCAATGGTGATATTGAGATCTGGAACCCCAGGTACAACTGGCTCCATGAAATGACGCTACCGGGTGCTCGTGGCCGTGCTATAGAGGGTTTGGTATGGTCTCATGTTGAAAGCGAACTTCCCAGATTATTTTCCATCGGTGGTTCCACGTACATTACCGAATGGGATTTGACTACTGGAAGGCCAAAAGCCAACTTGAACTGCAATGCGGGTGTTATCTGGTGCGTTGACAGCAACACCTCTGGAACCAAGCTTGCTGTTGGCTGCGATGATGGTACTGTTGTTATTATTGATATTTCAGGTGGAATGGGTGTGATGGAGTATGAATTCATATGTCAAAGACAAGACCAAAGAGTCTTGGGAATGCGGTGGTATGGAGATGACATGTTGATTGGCGGTTGCGCCGACGGAAAGGTTCGTTGTTGGGCTATCAAGGGCGAAGACAAAGGAAAGATTGTTTGCTCTATGAAAGTTGATAAGCTGAAGACGGAGTCGACCTTGGTTTGGTCGATTGTCCCCATTCCTTCTCGTGGACAGTTCGTCACTGGTGACTCGACCGGCTCAGTGAAGTTCTGGGATGTCAACACCTTTTCATTACTACAGACTTTCTCTACACATGAAGCGGATGTCTTGTCTCTTGCGTGTGATGCCAGTAGTGAGAAAGTGTTCTCGGCTGGTATCGACAGAAAAATCCATCAGTTCTCCTACCTCAATAACAACTCCAAGAAGGGATCTAAATGGATTCACAACTATAGCAGACTCTTGCATCTGAATGATGTGAGAACTCTCGCCTTGTTTGAGAGTAAAGCCTACAACTTCTTAGTATCTGGTGGTGTGGAGCGTTCAATCATTGTTCAGTCGGTCGAAAACTTTCAGATGGGCCCATACAGAAAGATATTGATGGACCAACAAATCTCAAACATCTCTCTCTGTTCGCCTTCGAATTTGATTGCCTTGTTCCAGGAACAGAGCGTGAAAATATGGCGTCTCACTGATGACAAACATAAGTTGGTCGCAAAAATTAGTCTTTCCGATGATGACAACGTCACTTCGGTAAGTATAGGCGAACAGTCTGACTCTGTCTCGATTTTAGTGGTTGCGACCATTAACTCGGTCAAAGTGTTTAGCTTGACAGAAGCGGGGCCTAAGTTTCAAGTCAAAAAGTTGAGGGATCCAAACTTTGATGTCTTGATCAGTGGAGCTAAGAAGGTTTTCGTTTACGACATCAACCACGTCTTGATTCATACCCCTGAAGACGAAATCTACAAATTCATTGTGAATGAGAATTCCATTGAATTAGACGACGAAGTTGAATCTGTGACGAAAGAAGGAAATAGCTTGAGGGCTGGTTTTGATCATTTCAACACTATTCACAAAATTGCGATAAGCGGAGACAACGCGAAGATCGCAGTTGCCAGATTCAATAACACGGTGGAGATCTTACCGCTCACTAAGGAAGGAGAGGCGCACACTTTGGCAACTCTTTCTAATACAGTTCACTTAATGGCTTTCACTAGTAGGGACACTCTTGTGGTGCTCACCGAAGAAAACAAGCTTTTTGAATTCAAAGTTGATAAAAATCAGCCGAGTCTTTTGACTCCGTGGTGTCAACGTAATAGTGAACTTATTCCTTTGTCATTCTTGAAACTCGAGACCAAGCCTGGGGGTATGTTTGTTCAGGGCAGCAAGGTTTGGATTTTCGGGAATCAATGGTTGGCTTTCTTCGACCTCAATCTCAATTTGGAGGTGAGCAAGGGCTATATCGCCAATTCCAAGAAGAGAAATAAGGATGGTTTGAGCATCCGTGAAGCTGAAGAACATGACAATAAAGCCACAGTGGACAACTTTTTCGGCAAGGAATTGACCGCGGCACTGGTGAGACGCGCGGAAGAGGAAGACGAAGAGTTCGGAGAAGATGGCAAGCAGAGAAACTCATACTGGATCACACAGAAGTACAGACCTGTGCTCAAAGTAGATACTTGGGGTGACAACAATATTATTGTCATCGAAAGAGAAGCATTTGCATTACCTACTACATCCGCATTCGAGGCACCACAGTTAAAGATTTAGTAAGGTCGACATCACAGATATATATTGCATGATAGATACGATAACAACAAGAAGATGAACGTTTTTCTCTTTTCCTTACTGAATCAGAGGGCACAATCTTGCGCCCTGATAGAAGACTCTGGCCGCAGAGCCAAATCCCATCAAACACTTTTGAGGCATGTCCCCATCTCTGTCGTCATCCCTCATACCCGGGCCCTTCTTTCCCCCAAATTCTTTTTTGTAGTCTCTTTCATAGATCTCCTTGAAGGTGCAATGGGGTTCAAAGGACTGGATGTATAAGCCATCTTGTGGGTCTTTCAGGTATTTGTAAAACATCTTCAAGTGTCGTTCCACCTCCTGTACAATTCTTGATCCTAAATCCTCGGGAACGTCTGATCCTACGTAAAGTACGTAGTCAGCTAAACCCTCAATCAAAAGCAGGGTCCAGTACGAAGGGTCACGCCAATATCTTAAATCATCTGCGTAATCACGGTCGTAAAAAGGAGAGCCTCTGTTGATCCCTGCCCGGGCTAAATCATCTGCAATGTATTTCCACTTGTTGTCATTGGTTATTCTGTACAAATGAGCTGCAGCGGAAAGAGTAGTTCCCGTATTATAAGTAATTTTGACCTCATCAATCTTACGGCCGTCGGGTTGAATACCATCCATAATACATTTATCACCTTTGTCTTGGAGGACTTCGATTTGCCAATCAATGCATTTTGCAGCAAAGTTAACATAGACATTGGCCTCCTCTGGAAGGAATTTAGATATTTGCAAGCACGCTTTGGCTACCTCGCCGGTGGTACAAGCATTGACATAAGTCTTCGATACGTGCCACTTCATTCCTCCGATATTTTTGTCCCAGCCACCCATTAAAAATCGAACAAGTTCACGACTCAAATCCAAGAATTTCTTGTCACCAGTGACTTCATAAGCGGTGATCATTGCACTTGCAACCTGCGCATCATCGTCATAGTAGACATCGTTATCACCTCCTTCAGCTGCTGAATAACCTTTGGTTTGCTGATTCTGGTATTTTCTGAAAGTGTCCACTGCAGGCGCAATCAATGGCTTGAGTTCCGGATAAATTCGGGCACCATCAACAACAGCTTGCACTGCGACAGAAACAGCCCAAACGACAAACCGATCTTCATTGTAGCAGCCACTGCACCTTTTTCTCGCAACAAAAGTTCCTTTTTCCTGGTTATAATATTCAAGCCACATGGCACGTGTAACGTTATAAGCCTCGAGATTTGGATTCGTCAATGGCATTTTTCGTTGAATTTGGGAAGGAATAATCAAAGTAGTTAGATAACTGGCTGAAGCGAGGATTTATAACGGTCGTGGGGCGAGGCGCGGTGCATGAGACGGTTTTGACTGTGTGCAATGAAGAATGTTAATGAGAATGGCAACCAAGTGTGTGACCGTTGCTCTCTGAAATTGTTGCGAAAGGAACCGTCATTGAAATGGGGACGCATAAATACGCAGCCCATTGGTAAAATTTTCGTCATTCGAACTCCATCAAAACAAAACGAGTGATCTATTGTTAGAACTTTGATCTCACAATTTCCACTTTAAAAGAGAAGGATTTAATTTTCTTTCTCAGATCTGCCTTTAGTGTTATTTCCTCAGATTCTGTGATGAGGAATGCAGCCGAACGGCTTGGCTCAAAGTTGTTTAAGGAGTCCAGGCTTGTCTTAATTTCATTATGGTTGCTTTGGTGATACGGAACGTGTCTGCATTTTTAGCATTGTTGTCACACAAATTTCAGTTACTGCACCCACTTCTCAATTGTAGATTTGCTGGCCGGTCTTGTATGCACGTCCATTTTTATCGAAAACAAAAACATTTTGATCAAAGGTAAGAGTGCTGAATCCAATCGGAAAAAATGTCTTAACTTCTCGTCTAGTTAAATATGCTCCAATGATCAACTTCAGAAAGAGATTTTATTATAAAAAAATGACTTTTCGAATTTTGAGAGAACATTTAGTGTTCTGCAGAATCACACTTTTGCTCAGTTCTCGATGAAATCGTTCAGCGTGCGCCAGCTTTGATTGTATTTTTTTTTTATTCATTCAAGGTTGAAATTAATAACCTGATACATGACGATTCACGAAAGAGAAAGGAAGAGAAAAGAAGCAAGAAATTTCCATAAGCATGGAAAGCGAAAAAAAAAGCGAACATTTAACCAATGGATTTAAAAAAGAACATACATCGGGTAGCTGACAAATTTAAGGTCAACACGAAGTTGAGGTCAGACCGGAATCATAGAAGGTTATTCATTAGATGCCACCTCTAGTTAATTCCAGGGTTTATGTATAGCTCTACAGTTTTTGAGCTAGGAAGGTAATTTTTGAGCTCCCCTCTGCTAAGTGAATCTACGAAAAAAATAAAGAAGGAGAGCCTCACTTGAGGAAAGGAACTACCGCGACTGCAAAAAGCCGAGTAGTTCTGTTACCGTGGGCTCGTACAATCATGTCGGAGTGGTCCTTCTGATTCAATATCTTCGAATCTTGAATAGATTTCGATAGGGAAAACGTAATAAAGTCGTTCATGCAAGATTTCTAGTATGTAGTTGTTAAAATTAAATAATTGATTACTTCTCAGCATCTAATGGCTTTCTGGCAATGTACAACATCATGGGAGTAAATAATTTTTTCTTACCTCCGGCAACCAAGTTGACAGCAGCATCTTCCAAGGCTCCAGTGACCTGCTTAGATCCCTTGGGGGCGAGGCCAAGCTTTTCCAACAAACCGACCATCTCAGTCGTAACCTTTCTACCAATCTTGGATGTTCTAAAGATAGTGTAGTAGTCCGATAAGGTCTGAATATGTTTCCATTCACCTGCCAATGGATAGTACCAAGGAATCTCATCATCGGTGTCGGCCAAGTCCTTCTCGTATTCCACTTTAAAACCAACATTCTTCAAGGCTTGCTCGGCGACCTCTCTCTTATACATCTTGGGGATACCATCACCAACCTCAATACCGTAGGCGATCTTACGATGCTCCTCGTTGGTCTCATCGTAATCATCGGTCATGACCCACTCGTAAACACCGAAAACTCCACCTGGCTTCAAGACCTTGTAGATCTCGGAGTACACACCCTCCAAGACTGGAGCGTGGACTGTGGCCTCGATAGCATATACTGCATCGAACGACTGGGGCTCGAAGTCCATTTGCATGAAGTCACCTTTAACGTAAGACAACTTGTCATCCAAATTGTACTTCTTGGCGTAGTGTTGAGCTCTCTCAATCTGGTAGTCGTTGTTGTTCAAACCGACAATGGTGCAGTCGGTGAATCTGCAAATCTCTCTGCCAGGTCCACCAACACCACAACCGACATCCAAAACCTTCATGTCCTCTTGGATATTCATCTTATGGGCCAAGAAGTGCTCGTGTCTAGCAGTGGCTTGTCTAAACGCCTCACCCTTGTAGTAACGAGAGAAGTGGAACGAGGAGCCCCATCCGTATTCGTAGAAGTCAGTGACCAAGTTATAGTAGTTCTTAGTCAAAGCCGAGTAGTCACTCAACCTTTTGTCTTCATCGTCAGTAGTAACACCACCGTCCCAGTGCTTGAAGTAACCTTCAGTGGCGACGTCCGAAGCCTTTCCGGACTTAGACATGAGGGCTCCAAGACCAGTCTTCTTGAAAGACTCACCGTGCATCGCTTTCGCGAACTCACGGTCCTTCTGGAAATTTTTTTCAGCTAATTTGACGGAGGACATGATGAATGATCCGGTACTTATGTATTAAAAGTTGTTGAAACTTGGTTTTACGAAAAACGTTGAAATTCGAAATGCGCGTCCTGCGTTTATAAACAAGCTCTGGAAAATTATTTAATCTCGTATCGTCGTTTACGCGCTCCTGTACCTTCCTGCAGACGCGTCTTTCGTATGCTCGTACCGCGATACTTTCCTCGGTCATCTGTACGAAGATGCAAGCATGATTGCTTCTCATTCATCGACTTAATCTGTCTGCATATTCAAATCATAATCAGCCTCGTCCTCTTCATCGAGCATTTTGTCAATTGCCGCCAAATCTGTTTCCATCAGCACCCTGCTGGTTCTCGCCGGTTCTTCTGCAATTTCCAGATTCGAGACTGCTTGCAGATCCAATGCGTCGCGGTCGTGAGTCGCGGTTTCGAGTGCGGGCTCAGCCTCTACCTCACTATGAACAGATGGTTCTCCAGACAGCGACTCTTCGAGATTTGCAATCACATTTTCTTGTGCCGTATTTTCTTGTGCCGTATTTTCTTGTGGCAAGTTCCCCGCCTTCTCGAGCAACTCATCCACAAGAGTATAAAACTTCTCTAACGCACGGTCTGTGGAAGCATCCAAAATGAATTCAGGTTTATTATGATTTTCATATATTACCTGCCTCGTGACGTCGATAGCGTTGAGTAGACCTCTCAATAGCTCCACGCCGAGATGTTCAGATAATGAGAGTCTACTCAAATTCTGAATGACTGACTTTTTTATGCTCTTTGTGGAATCCTGCTCTATGACCTGAAGAAGCCTTACTGCTAGCCAGAAATGAGAGGTGTTCTGCTTGATCGCTTCTGGGGTGACGCTGACAACATTGTGCGGGTCACACCAATAAATGAGCTGCTGGAGAACACTTGCCGCTGAAAGCGAGGACCCAAACTTCTCGAACTCGCCGCCTGTTTTAAAAATTCGGTAAAAGCAATCAGCACTGATAGAGCTGATTTCGTGTTGATGCTTCTCACGACTGAAGCAGTAGACTGGAATGCAAAACGCAAGTGTTTGTCTTAATTCCTGATTATCCGCATTCAAAGGGTGGAAATACGATAAGAGCAATTCTCTGAGCAAATTTATCTCCTGCAGAGTCTCGCCTACTTCACTGTCACTTGCGCGCCCTTTGCCAAAATCAGAGAGTAAGTCAGCAAGAAAAAGCTTACAGAGTCCCTCAGCAACTGTGGCCTGCAACTTAGGCATTTCGTGCATCTTTAGCAAGCTGCCGAATAAGCGAGCCAAAGAAAGCGAGTCCACTGCATCCTTGCCTTCAGAATCTAACATGCCTACTCCGTGAGTAGCAAGAATATCAAATACTGTAGTAATACTGAGAATCTTCAAGTCTTCGTCATATGCTTTTGACGCGCTTATTCCGAAAAATTTCAACTTGGAAGCTCCTAAACGTTCGTCGATAAGAGAGAACAAGCCTAGTGTTCGATAACCAAGTAGTCTGATTTTGGTATTCTCTTTATTTTCAACTGCTGGGCTGACCAACGTAGCCATCAATGTTTCAAGCTGGTGACTATTTGCACGAGTATCCTTTGCTATCTCAAGGTAGTACTGTAAGATAGTCAAACATTGGATCATAAGATGATCTGGCGGTGATACGGGAGTCACTTTCCTCCTCTTAGACATCTCGCTCAGAGTATCGTCGAATCCACTTGCCTTGTCTTGGCTTGCAAATCCGTTTCCGTCTCCAATTTCCTCACTCATAAATTCATCATTATTCATTGAATCATCGCCAAATAAGTTTTGAGCAGAGACAAACGTCTCGTCGTTCTCATCAAGAACAGAATCCCTGATATCAGTGATAATTTCGGTGCACAATTGCGAAAAGTACTTTTCGTCATCAGAGCCCCTCCGCAATATCTCGACGCAGAGTTTGAGGTTTCGGTCATTCATGTCAGCAGTAGTCATGGCCTTCGTGATAACAGGCATAAGTCTTCTCATACCCGCAATATCAGCTGAGTCACTTGTCTTAATGATGGATAATAGTTGTTCGATCACGAAGTCCAAGTCTCTTAACTGCTCCTCAAAAGGGGTATACTCGTCCACGAGTTTATGGCTATCATCAAGAAAGTCGGCTCGTTTTTTCATACGATCAGTTTGTGCTTCCGTCGTATCTTTCAACTTTGACTCAAATAGCACTATCGACTTGGCATATTCATCAATCATTTGAGAAATTTTTCCCAATTCAGTCTCGCAATCTTTGATTTTCACTTGCAAGTCATCAATTTCGTCCGAATTTGCGTCCGTGAGCTCAGGTTTTCTTCTACTCTCTGGCCTCAAGACTTGTGCTTGCGCCTTTCTTTTAGTATTCTGAGTCTTGAGGTCTTCCATGTGCTGCTCGAGCTGTTCAATGTGCGAACTTGCTTTTCCGATTTTCCGTTCGCATTTACGTATAACCCCGATTCCTTCATTGATTAGACGGTCGTGATTATCCTTCTTTGCCGAATATTCGGTGTACTCGTTTAAAAGTTCAGCGTTTGAGTCAAGCAATGATTGTCGCAACTTGAAGTATTGTTCCGCCAAAAAAGCGAGTCTCATTAGCTCAGGCAAATACTTCTCGATTTTATCGTACAATTGCTTGCGATGACAGAAGTCAAAGTAACATCGGACAAAGAAGGCTTTCTCGGCGGTGAGTTCCTTCCATATTTCCGAGGGGATCTCGACCTCATCAAACTTGTCGCGCCTGTGTTCAAAAAGGTAGTCAATGACCATGGGCGCATTTTTACTCTCAACCACTTGCAATGACTCCAGAAACTCGAGGATGTCATCATGACATTGGCCCAACCAGTGTCTCGACAACATAGATATAGCTGCCTGCTTGACGCTCTCATCACGGTCATTAAGACCCCATTTCAGGAGATCATCTCTGAGTTTGGGATCTAAGTCCAGAAGGGATGGCAATTCTTTGGCGATTCTCGAAAACACCAACCTTCTGTTGATGGCGTTCACGTCTCGCGCCCTTTTGAACAACTCTGGCATCGTGGAGGAAGATTTTGCTAAATTCAAAAGGGCAGCCCTTCGGACCTCAGGAGATTCGTCGTTGTTCAATGCATCGGTGAGCGAGTCGGAAGCCTTGCTGATTTGCATTTCCTCGATTTCATCGAAGTATTGGAAGCGTGATATGGCGACGACTGCCTGGATCCGCACAATCGCTTCCTTGTCGTATAAGCGTCGATTGAGCGAGAAATGGAGTGCCACGAAGAGTTGCTCGTCTATTTCAGTAATGTAGTTGACCAAGTACGCAAGGAGTTGAACGACCCTGTACCGGACTTCCCGTAACCTGGACTCAATACCACGTAGAAGGTATCTGATCAAGTTATCAATGAAATCTGAAGAAATCCCTTCCTCCACCAG
>JAJMCI010000245.1:0-23263 GCA_030565705.1 Metschnikowia baotianmanensis | reverse complement strand
AGCACGAAGTCCTGGAGAATGTAGCTGGTGTAGTCGAACACGGCCTCGCCGGGTGGGATATTGGGTCCATTGGGACCACTGGGACCGTTATTGAGACCGTTTGGTGCATTGTGACCATTGTGACCCATATTGGGACCCTGGTTCCCAAAACTCCCGGTCTTTTTCGCCCAGTGGACCTTTGCTATAAAGACAATAGCCCTGGTGATATTCCGCTCATTCTTCACCCTTCCATCCCCTTCCATCTGCATCTGGAGAAGAATGTGCCAGAGCACCTGGCCCATATTGGCGACGAGTTGCTCCACACTCATTGTCCTGTATTCTGGACTCACATTACTCAACACACTCACAATGTACTTGGCATCAGTATGCTCGTCTTTGCAGAGATAAGTCGCGATGATGCGGGGTAACATCTTCAGCACCAACTTGGCCTTGCTCATACTGGCCGCGTCCGCAATGTCCTGGACAAAGTCGTGCTTGTAGTACTCCATGAGCATGGGCGTGGTGTACTCCCTGGTATTGCTGAGGAAGTACTTTTTCGAAATGCCAAGCAATTCCGTCAATTTCAGAAACATCCGCGGGTTCTGGATGATTTTCTCGGCGATGCTGGGGAAATACGGCGAGAGCAACTTATAGGGAGTCATGGCTTTGGCAGACGCCACATAGAGAATGCCGTTGTATGCAAGATTCACATGTTGTTCGTTTGGCTCGCCCAAACTCTGGATGAGTTTGATGAACACCACGCACAGCCACTCGCCGTCGCTGGTGATTGCAAGTTCCGAAAGTGCGAGCATCGTGCTTTCTGCAAGGTGGATGTTACCCTGGGCCCGGCTATACTTGATGTTGGAAAGCGTGCCGAAAACCGCCTTGAACATAGATTCCAGGTTCTGGTCGAGTTCCCGGATCAAGAAGAGGGGGACCACGCGGGCAGCCAACACCCTGACATCCCGGTTGGTGTGTTTGACTAAACACCTCAAAACAAAGAGAAGGAGGGGGTGTGTGGGTTTGCATTCCCGGTCAGGAAGCCTGTATGTAGCCAAGAGATTGAACACGGCAAGAAGGAAGTTCGTGGCTAGGAGTTTATCCTCGAAAAGCCGGGCGTCATGTCGTTTCATCAAGAACTCGCTGTATACAGTACTGTACAATGTCATGGCGTCATTCACCTCAGAAATCTGCTTTCTTTTGGGCGAAATGTGCTCGTAGAGGTTCCGTGCAGAGAGCGTCGTGCAGTGCATGCATGTGCCAAGGGAGGTATCGAAATCGCCCGCGATCATGCATGGCACATTGCGGAGTGCACTTAGAAAGGTGTAGAGGGTAGTTCTGTCGCCGAGAATCTGGCTATTTCCGTTTCGCTGGTCCTTCTGGATGAGTTGTGATATGTACAGGAGCCACGGTTTCATGGTGGAGGGCGTGTTCTGGTTCTGGTTCTGGTTCTCTGGTATTTCCGTGCCTTTCCTTTCCTTGAGAAACGTCTCAAATGAATGAGCAGGATCCACCACGAATTCCATAGCGGGATTTCCATTATCCTTCACGAGGATCTTTCCCCTTAAATCGTCAAGTTCATTATCGTCAAAAGGCAACGGTGCAGTGAGAAATCTTGCCAGGGACGTCTCATGTTGGAATGTATATTGGGATTGAATGATCTGGATGGTTTTGAGGATTATAGGAGGAAAGTGTTCATGGATATGGCCCGATTGCTCACCTTCAAACAGCGCCATGGCGAACGAGTTGAAGAAGTTTGCAAGAATCCTTCGCTCGCGACAGAGAAGAAAGAGCTTCATGAGAGAGACGCATGTGACCCGAGTATACCTTACCAACCTAAAGTCCATGGAATTCCCCGAAAATTCACCCTGAAAACACCGGGTGAAATGGTGGTGGATCCATTTGAGCACCGTCTCGATCTGCGCCCACCGCACTGCACGATCAAGCTGGATTTTCGACGCGAGATTGAGCACAAGCACCGACTTGAGTGTATCTAGAAGATTCCAACTAGAGTCAGGGCCAGGGTTGGAATTATGGCCCTGGGATGCGCCCTGGAGCGTGGATAACGCAAATTCTAGTTTCTTGGCATACCCCTCCAACTTGTGTTTGTAATTTGGCGTGTGGAGGACCAATTTGGACGAAGTTTCATGGTCGTTCAAAACGGTAAATAAGTGTACTGAAGTAGAGAGCAAGGACCCAAACGCCAGCGGATATAGGCCCCCTGTTTCGCCCAGCACGTGCTTATACACCTTATCGACACTGTTCTGGAGCGTGGAGAACAACGTTTCCCTTAAATTTTTCCTGTGTTTGAGTCCATGTAGATGTACACTAACAATATTGATGAGCTCGATCAAAAACAGCTTGATATTGTTTGTGAGATCGAGGTTTTCGGGGAACTGCGCGAGCCACTGCACCGCAAACGAGACCGCCCACTCGTAGAACAATGTTGGCGCCGTGGCGCTGGAAATGCCACCTATACTACTTTCCAAAGGCGAGATTTCACTATAAGAGAGCTCAATATTAAGAAGCGATTTGCGGCGCGAAAAAACGAGCTCGATCGCGGAAAAAAGCCGGGAGGCAAAACCCTGGGCCTCTTGATCAGGTCCCGCCTTCAAAACCGTGAGTTTTGCACTGGAAAACCGGAAAAGACAGAGCTGGAGCTTCTTATAGTCGGTTTGAAGGTCGAGTTCTGCGTCGTGCTCGATGTTTCTGTGCACGTCGGAGAGAAACTGGGCGAGGTCCAGCGACGAGACACGGGCGAGAGACGTGGCCATGGCATCACGTGACTAGAGGATATAAGTGTGGGTTTGGGGGAAATAAGGGTGTTTATGGAGGTTATATAAGAGGCAAGATGGTATATGTAGCAGACGCGTATCTGTGGCGGGAGTGCATATAAGGATAGAGGATGGATGGTGATGGGTAGTGAAAACACCACATTTGCTTGGAATATAGAGGTTTTTCGGATATAAAATTTATTGGACGGAACGTTGGCTTATGTGTTTTATTTCAAAAGTGAGGAAATTTATGCGTATCTCTCGCTGGATGTCTCCCTTCTATACCCTCTTTACTTGCCTTACTAGGCGCACCATGCAGGTTGCAGCCAGAGGTCCTAATAAGATATACAATCGGATGGCCATCTCTTCTCTAAAGCAGTGATGTTAATCACAAAATATTACTAATAATCCGCCTTTTTTTTATTTTGTAATAGCTTATAACACCACCTCCTGGGACACTATCATGATTTCGCACCCTAGTGATAATGTACCCTAGTGATAATGTACCCTAGTGATAATGTACCCTAGTGATAATGTATAATGCAATATTATGGATTAAACTTAGTTATAAATTATATTTGAAGCCTAGTGTTCGACCTGGTGGGGATATGCGTTTTTTCTGCTTTTCTAGATTTTTTTATCGAGAAACATTGTAATTTAGCATCACTGCTCTAAAGTAAAAAGAGTCACTTCTTTTGAAAACAAGTATCAGTATTTTGCGGATACGTTTTTTCAAGAACCTGGAAATCGAAGCCCGGGCCTGTCTTAAAGCTAGTGAAGGGGTGAAGTTAAGCTAGGGTGAACAGGTGAAAATAAATAAGGCGAAAGGGTGAATCGATGGTAAGGTGAACAAATGAAAAATGGGTAAGGTGGAAGGGAAAATATAATGTATACAAGATACACTCAGGTAAATCTACGAGATCATCACCGAAGACGGGGCCCTTGATCTAGCCCTAGTGCTTTTATCGTGTAGTAATTAGGGTATATGATTCCAGAATTCATCAGCATCAGCTGTCTTTGAACATTTAGCTCGGAATCTATTTGGGGGACGCTTTTCCAGTTTTCCACATTCTTTCAATACAAACAATGGCATCGTCATTCTATTTTCCAAGGTGCTAGTGAAAGCGTTTTGAATAAAAACGAGGACCATGTTTTTGCAATTTGTGGGTCTTGTTTCTCCTGAAAAAACTCTGGAGTTCTTCGAGTAACTTGTCATTAGAAGAGGCAACCATTTTCGGTGAGCTTTGGGCTATAGAGATGGATCTTTGGTTTTTGTTACGTACATCGATTAAAGGAGAGCTCACATTTACCTTCTTGGCCCAAAACCTATACAGCTATACAGAAAACCTCTGATCCAACTCAAGGCCACATCGCACGAATCACCTACGAAGATTCCGACTCGGCCTCAACTATGAATTCAAATGAAAAAAAAAATTGTCAACTACCCAAAGGATGGTCCGCTTTCCACGCTTTAGTGATCTACCTAGGAACTAAAATAGAAAGCAATTCCTCCGAAAGTGTTTCCGCCTTCTTGCAGAATGAGTCTCTCCGTATTCAGTGCATTTCCAGAAGCATTTATGGGTATTTTGGGAGCAGTTAAGTTCTTTATAAACACTACCTTTCGGACGGTCTCAGCAAAGCAATCCAATTTTTTCAAGTCCTCATATGAGGCGTCACTTGGTGTGAACATCTCTCTGAGATTCATAATAGTCGATAAACCAAACTTTTAATCAATGCATCTATCAAGAAAAAGCCACCATTGTTTGGATACATCGCACGTCTTTAATCTCAGATCGATGAAACCACGAACATCTTCTAAGAACTTGTGATCAACCAGGGCTAAATTGTCACGAATAGACCCAAGATTGAACAAAAATAGATTCTTTCTGGAATAATACAGGGTTGGATCAGAGGCCGGGGGAATTCGGCTCTAAAATTCCGGAAGCGAATGGACAGAACGAGGAAAACAATGATTAATGGGTTAAGGTTTTATGTATAGCTGTACAGTTTTTGGGTTGAAAGGTATCTTTTGAGCTTCCCTTTAATCAATGAATCTAGCAAAAAAAAAAGGGCACACTCTTCTTCAGATTAGTTTCTTTGACGATTCTCGTTCCTCACATCCGTTGCATAAGCGTTATAGCAAAATGCATAGCAAAGACATCAATTGCGATATTTCCCACATCCAATTCGACCACTTCGACCACTTCGTATGCGAGCGTTTCCCATTTTTTAACAAAGGTGTGTAAGATTCCACTGGGGGTTTGCCATGGCAGTGCGTGAAGTTAAATGATGACCAAGAGAAGTAAACTGGCTAGCATATGAGTCTTGATCCTCCCCGTACAAACCGAACCCAACTTTACATTTTCTTTACAAACAGAACCCAACTTTACATTTCCTTTACAAACAGAACCCAACTTTACCTTTCCTTTACAAACCGAACCCAACTTTACGTTTCCTTCACAAACAGAACCCAACTTTCGGACCACACTCAGATCCATCTTCTAGATATTCACATTTATTAATATTACACAGTCGTATCTGATGTACTTGCTCCTCCGAGTATACTATAGAACCAGAGAATCACACCACGAGGATTTTGAGATTTTTAGTAAAGAATCAAAGCAAGGACCATCAGAGGTTTCATTTCTTCTTATACCCAATTGACTTGACCTTCTTTTAGTTCCTCCATCAACTTTCCCTCTCCAGCCCTTTCTTTCTCTCTCTTTCGCTCTCCTTTTCTCTCTTTCGCTCTCCTTTTCTCTCTTTCGCTCTCCTTTTCTCTCTTTCGCTCTCCTTTTCTCTCTTTCGCTCTCCTTTTCTCTCTTTCGCTCTCCTTTTCTCTCGTTCACACCTCCACTACTCGAAATTTAGCGGTCTCTTGAAAAGCAAGATATGTGGTTCTGGTGCATGCGTCTCATAGTGGATCCACCCTAAAGACTGCGTGATTCCTAAGCCCCGCCACTCGTCCTCCAAAAGAATCCGCAACGTGCCGGTCTCGGGGTTAAAGTAGTCCTGGGGAATCGCCTTCAACATGTTTTTGGGAAGCATCACGTGACGGTACTCGTTGTAGTCGTCACTATACCTGGGAGAATATTGGATCATGTCGGAGAACTCGAGGATCTTCGCTCTTTCCGCGTCCGTGAGGTATCTGGGCCGGCCACTCATATTGATAATGATGAGATTTTGAGATTTTGGGGGATTTCGGGGTTTTTTAGCGAGTGTGACGATGGAATTGTCGTATAGTCAAAACGTAGGAAGAAGTGGAAGAAGTGGAGGAAGAAGTGGATGCAGAATGCGGATAAGGTCCGTGCTAGTGAGAAGAATTGTTCCTTTGCAAGGGCTAGTTAGTTCTCTTTCTTTTCGATGATGGTATATTCAGTAATCCGCCCGATACTTATAATGACGTTTGTTTTCCTGGCCTTCGGTGAATTCCTCAGCTCGAAATATCATGCCTTTTCTGGTGTCAGAGGCATGAGGCGCGCATCCGAGTGTCCTGCATATGCGACGTCCTGTACACAAGAGGCCAGATATCCCGAGGCGGGTATTTCTCCATGGGACGTTATTTTGATAGATTTGCTCGGTAAAAATCACAAAAAAAAGGTCTTGGGATATGCGGGGACCGAAATTTGTGGATTCTCGAATTTTTAGAACTATAGCACGAAGAGCGCGTCCAATTGCTTGCCCTCTAACTTACCCCTCTCCTGCATTTTCCCAACACGCGTTGCAAGCGATGAAGACCTTTTTTCCGCATTGGGCGGAAGCAAGAACGCACGCGTGGCAAAGAACCATGGCAAATTTCTCCGGAGCGCCCGAAAAAAAAAAAAGAATCGATCTCGGGCTCTCGCTTCGTCCAGGGCACTTTTTACATTTTGCGGGACGTTTTGTTTTTCGTTGATTCTCGTGGATTTTCGTGGATTTCCATGAATGTCCTTTCTTTTATATCTGGAGGTAACAATTCACTAAGCCACTTGGTAGTTGCATCTTGACAAGCATCATTCTCCATGGAACCAAGATAAACTCTTTTCTTTTTTCGAGAAATCGAAATGCGACCAATTTGATGACGTTTTCTATTTCTCGCTAGACTGCTGCATCTAAATCGGAGGCGACGTGTCGTCGAATAAGCGCACGGCATATCGCAGGACGCGTCTGGAATCTCTATGTAGTTTCACATTAGTTACAACAACATGCTTGTTTCTTTGAGAAACCGGTCCGATGAATATATGAACAAAACGACTCTGAGGTCAAAAAAGCACTAAAAGAATTCTCATTTCTTTCTTTAGACTCCAGGGAAACATCTCGCACATACCTGGTATATTTCCATAGCTAATATGCCCTTTGGAATAGTACTTAAACAAGGTGCACAGAGAATCGAGCACAAGGCCAACTTTTATGTGCCAAGTGTCGACCCACACAATTCAGAAATACTCGAAAACACCATAAATGCATCCCACGCTCTTCTCCACAGCCTGGCCCTGGATTTCAGGGAGCTCCTACAAGAACTCGATCAGTATGCTACTTTCCCAGAAATCACCCTCATTCTCCGCACACCAAAATGGGCAAATTTCACGGAATTGTGCTCCAATTTGAAGGACACGAACCGGAAGGTCGCGATCATAGTGCCGGTGATCGAAGACCTCGACCACTTCTCGATTCTTCGAGATTTCTCCGAGATCAGAGAACTGAATATATCTCTTATTCTCGAACTTCGACACCCCGTTCCACAGCTGGCCATCCGCCGGTACAAGTGTCTCCGGTACATATCGGTATTCCTCAGTCCTGTAAATCCTGAAAATATCGATTTAGTTTTTGAAAACTCCGAAATCTGTGAGAACTCGGCCGAACTACTAAGGAAGAAACCCTCGCCTGCACTTCTCGTAACTTCAGAACTAAGCAGCCACCAAACCTTCGGTTTTTTTCACTCTCTTGGCGAGCAAACCTTTTCAAAATACTCAGATATGCTCATTGACCCGCTCCAGCCCCTCGCGGTGGATATGGACCTCGATTGTTACGAAACATTTGAAAAAGACAAAACCAAGTATGCTCAATACGACATGGCGATCGAAATGGCGGTTTCCGATCTCCGGCATAAACACGAAACCCTTCGAATTCTTGTCATCGGGCCGGGGAGAGGCCCGTTACTACAAAGCGTGATGAAACATGCGAAGAGTTCTGATGTCATCGTTGCCGTAGAGAAAAACCCGAAATGTCACGTGATCCTCTCAAATGTAATCAAACAGCACGGCACACCCATCGAACTCATCTTGGGCGATGTCAGATCTCTCGAGCCTTCGAAACTCGCCTCCTTTCATCTAGTTGTGTCTGAGTTAATTGGCTCTTTTGCGTGTAATGAGGCGGCCCCGGAGATCTTGGAAGTTTTCCGAAATATGTCGCCTGTTATGATTCCCAGTGAAATCTGCAGCTACGTGCAGCCGGTATATACCGATATTTCGGTGGGGAACTGGTTCAACCGACCGTTTCTATGTGAACTTAGCAGCTACTTTCCTGTATGTGAACCAGTGTCTGTGTTTGAGTTCCAGTTTCCAGTGCACAACTCTATGAATTCTTCTTTAAAATGTGATTCTGATAATCCTTTGAAAAGTAGATCAAATAATTCTTTGAAAAGTGGATCAGATGATTTTCTAAAAAACCTGGTTGATGATGTTTTGAACATGGAAGAGAAATTGACCTTTAAAGGGGGATCTAAAGAGGTGGCAAACGCACTATATGGGTACTTCGATGCGTGTTTATATGGCCCCTATAGGATCGGGATTCTTCCGGCTCAAAGCGGGTTGGAATATTGTGAGTCGTGGTTTCCGATGTTGTTTCCGATTCCAAAAACAGAAATGCCGTTTCTGGCAGAATTCAGAAGGATTAGCCTGGAATTCGTCACCTACGAATGGAGCGTGAATGGTGAGAAATATGGAGGCGATTATCAGGTGGCCTTGCCCCAGGAATATGTGGGAGAAACTCTTTAATAAATTTATAGAAGCTGAGGGATTTTCTAAATAAATATACAGAAACCGAGGAATCTGCATGAAAATTAATAAAACTGCCATAGTATCTTTGAAGGCCATCGATGAAAATAGAAGCCAAGTCTGGACCACTAAGTAAGAAACATAGATACTGAGGTCCACTAGGTAAGAAACATACTGAGGTCCACTAGGTAAGAAAAATACTGAGGTCATCTTCAGAAACATTGTGGGATTTTAATTGCATCTCGCGTCTCCTTAGTCATTAACTTCTTGTAGAACTCCATGAAGAAAAATCACATTATAGCCACAGCATCGTCCAATCGAAATACAAATATCCTGGACTTGATGAGATCACAGTTAGCAGCCCAGTGTTGGCACGAATTAAGAATGACTTCGGCAACTTGAATTATCATATTTCATGTGGCAGGCTTTTCTTTATGTTTCAAATGCATACTGGGATACGTTGGAACCTCAATACTTATAGGTATCATTGGACCCATAAGCCAGGACCATGTTCTTCTATGGTTTTAAACAATTCTGTTTTCGCGACTTGAAATGCCATATTCCAAGCAAAACAGGCTTTTCTCTATGTTTCGATCGCTTTCTGGAATAGTATGGCATCTCTGTAACATCTCACTTATTAGATAAGATCGGACCTGGAAGCCAGCACCATATTTTTCTAAGGTTTTGAAAATTTCTGTTTTTGCAACTTTCATTCCCATAATTCATGTGACATGCTCTTCTCTATGTTTCAAAATGCATTCTGGGATACTGTAACATCTCAGTACTTATAAGATAGATTGGACCTTGAAGTCAGCGAGGGATTCATCTTTCGATCTGAATAGCCCCCGTTTTCGCCAAAACGACTTTCCCCATATCTAGAGCTTGATTCTTTCCCATGTGAGCGGCCATTATCGCTATAGCTGTCCCGATCATTTCTGTGAGAACTGCCACGATAACTATGATGATTATCCAGATAATTATCATACTTTCTGCCTCCGTCCCGGCTCCTGTACTCATAATCATCACGTGGTCGGTCCAGGTGCCTATCACGAGAATCACGTGTGCTTTCACCATGGTTTCGACGAGAATTCCTGTCCCTTTCCCCCCTTCTCTCTCCATCTCTATCTCTATCATTACTACTCCTAGAACTTCCGGAATACTTCCCCGTCGTTCTCCCTGGCGACCTCTCTCTGGCGTCGCTGCGTTTCTTGAAATGGTCCCTGCGTATCGCTATGAGCGGATCGTCACTAAGCATCCTGGAAGGTGCCAGATTTCCTACAGAAGACACCTTATCAAAGCGGCTTTCGGTGTTTTTCTTGACGGCCCTGTTCCCTCGTATCAACGCCTGGATATCGTCCGTTTTCGCCAAGAAATCCTCGTCCACCTCGCGCAATCCCGGCCCAGAAAGACCACTTTTGTCATCTTCCTCACTATTTTTAGGACCGTCATTATACATCCAACCTAGCTTGTTCAACTCGAGTTTATCTTTTTTTGGCATGAGAGACGGGTCGTTGCCATACTGGAGCCTCAACAATTCCTCCTTTTCACGCTCCACGGCGATTTCCTTTTGCCTCTGTTTGATTGTTTGAAGTTCTTTGAGTGCTTCCTGTTCTTTTTCCCATACCTTCTTCTGGTTCTTCATGAGCGCCGGGTTCCATGATTTCTTGAGGTTGAGGTCGCCGGGCATGGTGCTTGTGATATATGGATATTATGGTTTGTGTGTTTTATATGTTTTTTTATGTGTTTTTACGTGTTTTGTGTAAATTTTATGGAATATACGGGAAGAAAGATGTGATGATCATCGCGAGATCAGGTGAGTGTGGACCAGTGTTGAGCGAAGCGCGTAATTGTGCGTAATTGAAGGGCCTGACGTAATTACTGAGTAAGCGTTAGGGGGACCTACGCTTACGATTATGCTGAGGGTCGGCGTAATTACTGCAGTAATTGTCACGTAATTACTGCGTAATTATCACGTAAATACTGCAGAATTACGTTAATTCGCTCATGGTCGTACAAAACCTCAATTTGAGTATATTGTTATTCGTGCTACTTGCCTAAGCAGATTTAAGTTGGGGTTTTAGCTCCTCATATATACAAACTAAATTGAACGTACAGTGAAACTTAGTTAAAGCAGACACCCCTTAAGGTAGAAATTGGATAAGGCGCGCATAATCTTGCAAACTCTTTTTCTGGCACGCGCACGTACCTTTTAAATATTGCGAAGATTGGTTAACAGTAAAATTGAATCACAGTTAAGGTCTGCAAATTCTTTTCGAAAAAATCCTTATCCAAGTTCTGTCTTTGAGAGGCTTTAATGAGAATAGAACACATTCTACACCTTAATTTTTACGCAGAATAAATGTACCTACCAAAAAAAAAAAGAAAAGGATGCTCAAATTTAACTAGTCTAAGGAGTTAAGATGGCAGGCAACTTTCGCCCTCAAAGCACGAAAGTTATGCGTGTGCTTGCCCAGGAGTCAGGTGATGAAGATGTCCCCGAACATTATGCAATCACCGAAAACGACTGGAAATATCTTGAGGGTCTTCGTGCTGTTTGAACAAGTTCGGCATTCCGACCATGATCTCTCAGGGGAATAAGTATCCAACATTTCACGACACAATCCCCTTGATCGATAGTCTTATACAAGAATTCAACAACTTGTTGCAGGACGACTTTGTTCATCAGAGTCAGCTCATTAAGGCGGAAATTTTAGAGGCCCAGGAAAAATTGAAGGAGTATTACCCGATTCATAGTGAGGATATTGAAAAGCTCAAACCTCTCTACCTCGCTATGGTTCTTGATCCACGATTCAAGCTGGAAGTATTTACAGATGCTGAGGTTTTTCAAGAAAAATAGCTAAAAGCGAGAATTACTTTTTTGAAGTTTATTCCCAGTTTGCACTTCATTACAGGAGTGAAGATGTTCAACCTGGCGTGGACGAAACGCGGACCCCATCCGCTGGGCTTGGAAGATTTAGGTTTGCTAGACAGGAGGTCCGAGTTTCTCAATAGCACGAAATAGAGAGATATCTCAGGGATACTACTGAATTAAGCGACCAAGAGCTTATGCCTTACCATAAAGCTCGAAGAAGGATCTCACCCATAATCTCTCGCATGGCTAGAGATCATTTAGCCGTGGTGGCCATGTCTGTTCCAGCCGAATCTCTCTTTTCAAAAATGGGAGATGTGAGCTCGAAAAAAAGAAATAGGCTTCTGCCAACAACGATAAGAATGCTTGCAGTTCTCTAATCACTTAGGGTCATCGAAGGGATTATCGACACGGTTGAAGATAACATTGATGACGACTCCGACATCGTTGACGTGCTTGATGATGACGGCGAGACTCGTGAGCTGGGAGACGACGACGGCGAAACCTCTGAACTGACGGATGAGGACGGCGAAATCCTTGAAGTGAGCTCAAACATGCCGATTTGCATATCGTGAGATTTGTTAATCTCTTTGTCGGTTGGGAGATAGATTTCTCCAAAAGGCCCTTACAAGTAGCATCTATTTTTCGTATTTTTCGTGAGTTTATTCAAGACTGTACTTGAATGGCCAATAATGTATGACCGTAATTTCTAACGTAAGGCGTTATTACGATAGGGCTTACGGGGACCTTCAGCGTAAAATTCCATCTTACGGCGTTATTACTGCGTTATAACGCCGTTATGCTCATCACTGGTGTGGACTGTGGAGTAGTACAATGACGTAGCTTAGTACATAAGATGCGCACTTATTAAAAGGCATGATGTATAATAAAGGGCAATAATCCACACAGATCAATAAAATTTTTTGATATTTGGAAATATTCTAAATATTAAATACAAGGTGTGTGATGACCTTTGATTCGGAAGTACCTTGGCCTCTTGTCTGTTCATACCATCCATGATGTTTGATACTCAACCACAATTAGAGTATGCTATGTTGAAGTTCTACGGTAAACCCAAGAGGTACATACAAAAATAACGTATTTAGCAGGAATATGGACCAAATGTAGACTGAGAAATACGATCTCAGAGAGAACGAGAAGAAGAAAGATTTGGGGATATAAGAGCTACTAGTTGCGGAAAGTTGCTTAAAATAGTGCTCATATATTCACATCCTCATCTCACGTCATATGCTAGAACAAGCATGAAGACATATGTTACCTTTGAATCTAAAAGAAACATATAAGAGAAATATAGATTGGAAATATGATTCATGGTCTTACACATCTTATAGGCTAGAAAAAATATGAACACAAAAGGTGCCTTCAATTCTTAAAGAAGCTTCTGAGACAAGATGCATAAGTAGCATGCTTCATGGTCTCTCACTTCTAATCCCTCTTCCTTTACACCTTCAATTCCTTCTTTCTCGGCTCCCCTCGTTTTCTTTCTTCCCTCACACTCAATCACCTTTCCTACTACATCCCTTTTCTTTCACATAAATTGACTATACAACCAAGCACACAACGCACCTAGAAACCGTGGATCTTGATCTTCTTCTTGGGCAACTGCAACTGCGCGGTCAAGAACTCCGACACCTTGACTCTCTGGTCACCCTGCAACTGGATGACGTCACCCAAGGTGGAGTCCTTGACGATGCTTCCATTACAAGCAAAGTCCTTTTTCAACACCTTAAGAATCTTCTTGAGGTCGTACTCCGTGGGCAAGCCCTGCACCGTGGTCAAGGTCTTCCGACCATTCCGCTGCTGGATACGGATGTGGACGTAGTTGTTTTCCTGAGCCTCGGTGTCTCCAGTGTCAGCAAAGGGATCTAAGGTTAGTATATGAAGGGGAAAAGATAGAAAGATATGGGGAACTGGAAAGAAAAGAGCGAAGGCATAAAAGAGAAAAGGTGTAAAAGAGGGAAGGTACAAGGGATGGAAGGTATGAAGGATGGAAGGTATGAAAGAGGTAAGGCATAAAAGAGCGAAGGTATAAAAGAGGGAAGGATATGGGGACCTAAGAAATGAGGGGGATCAAATATTGAGGGATGGGAAAGAATGGCAGGATAGAACAAAAAGGAAAGATATGAGGGAAACAAATGAGGGACAATCATGAAAAACATCGATAACAAAGGCAAATAGGGGCACAATATGAGGATTAAGGAAAGGGTGGCAAAGACGATACTTCTGGTCGTATTGGGGTCATTTTTCGCTCGTTTTCGCTCGTTTTTTCACGGCTCTTTCCTGATTTCCACGCCCTTTCAGAATAACAACATACCAAATGAGTTAAGGTTCTGGATAGTAGACATATACGGGGAAAGCGTTCAAGTATAGAGGGTAGATTGGTCTAAGGAAGAGATCACGCCGTTTTCTGTGTCTTTTCACGCCTGTTTTTCGGCGCGCGCGACATCACGCAAATGTCGTGCGAGGCCACGACATTGGGACAATGCGACATGTGCCACCCACGAACTGCTTGTTTTTAGGACGATCAAAAGCACGCCAAAAATGGGAATTTGGGGAATCCGAGACCGTCACAGTGGTTTTGGGAAAAATCGGTAAAAGTGGGGCGTGATGCATGGTGTACGGGTCTTTTCGTGTATATCGTGCACGTGCATCTGCGCTGTATGCAGTCTGTCCCAGACCACCAGAGCGTAGCACCTGGCATACATAAAAAATCATTAGAACTAAATACCAAGAGCAAGACTTAAATTACAAAGTGGCTACCAATTCCCACATATTCCCATTTTCAATAAGGATTCCCCCGGATTGAGCGATCTGATCTCGCTGCCTCCGGCTTATATGCACTCCCGCCATGCCACCTAAAAAAACCGAGCCAATTCCTACATCTGCGAATCAACGCACTAGCATTGGCGATAGACGCATTTCCTTCTCCAGATAATTGGATCGTTTTTCGCCTCCTTCACTTCCGGCAGAAAAGAAGAAAAAAGTCCACTATCTCTCTAGAGATCCCGATCGTTTTTTAATCCGCGCGTCGTTCCTAACTAAATTGTTTAGTAGACCTTTTCCCCAATTGCGCGCCATCCTAACAAACAACCAATCTGACATTTCGACACTTTTCCACCCCCGGAAAACCCACGATTTTGTCTCTAATTGAGTGACCAGACATTCAGAAATATACAGAAAACATGGCAAAGACAAACAGTCCGGCTTCTGCCGAGAAAAACGCCAATAAAGGGGCCTCTTCAGCGCCGAAAAAGCCCGCAGACTCGAAAAACCTGAAAAAACCTAGAAACACGCCCGTGGTCAACGAAAAGGAGAAGAAAAAACAGGCGTTTGTGACCCGGACGATCTGGTCGCTCGTGATGCTTTTCGGGTTCTTTGTGCTTCTCCAATCGGGCCACTTCCCGCTCATTTTGTTTGTTGTGCTCTGCCAGATTCTCATTTTTAAAGAGATCATCACCATGACGTCGGAGCCCGCCAGAGAGAAAAACCTCCCCTATAACCAGTTCTTGAACTGGTACTTTTTGATCGCCACCGTGTACTATTTGGACGGCGAGTCCATCGTAGGCTTCTTGAACGATATCTATGTTTCCTCCTTCTTGATGTTGTGGTACAAGAACCACAAGATGGTGTCGTACTCGTTGTACCTTGCGGGGCTCATTTTCTTCGTTTCGACGTTGAAAAAAGGCTTCTACAAGTTCCAGTTCGCCCAGTTGTGTGCGTCCCACATGACCCTCCTTATCGTGGTGTTCCAGTCCCATCTCATCATCAACAACGTGTTATCGGGCATTTTCTGGTTTTTCCTTCCCCTGGCGCTCGTGATCGTCAACGACATTTTCGCGTACCTCTGCGGCATCACGTTCGGCAGAACGCAGTTGATTGAAATCTCACCTAAGAAAACTGTAGAGGGCTTTTTGGGCGCATGGATCTGCACGGGCTTTGCCGCAGTGGTGATCTCGTACTTCTTGCTGAAATCGGACTACTTGATTTGCCCGGCAACCAACTTGAACACCACCATCTACAACTTCCCGCACTGCGAGCCCAACCCGGTGTTCATCTCTCAGTTATACCAATTACCCTCGAATATCGCCGAGTTGGTGGGTCTCGATGTGATTTTTTTTAAGCCCGTGTACTTCCACGCGGCCGTACTTGCGACATTTGCGTCTTTAATCGCGCCTTTCGGTGGTTTTTTCGCCAGTGGCTTGAAAAGAGCGTTTGGCATCAAGGATTTCGGCGACACGATCCCGGGCCATGGCGGAATGACCGATAGATTCGACTGCCAGGTGCTCATGGGCTCTTTTTCGTACCTCTACCTCCAGACGTTCATCGCGTCGTCGAATATCAGCTTAAGTAAGGTGTTGCAGATGGCCGTGTTCAACTTAACAAATGACCAGATTCTCCAGTTGGTGCGTGCGCTTTTGAAGTACTTGAAGGCCAGCGGGTCCATCGACAAGGAGACCTTGGAAAGGGTGTTTGAAGTATTGGCCTAGGCGTGTTTTGGGGTGTTTTTGGCATGTTTTTGGTGTGCTTTTGGTGTGGTTCAGACGGCATTCTTAGATATTAATTTGTATACTTTAGTAGAGGCCCATGGCCCAGTGTGAATGAAATGTTACTTAGACGATTTTGGGTATTTGGGTGGAGTTGAACGTGCTTTGGATGGGGCTTGGCGTGGGTGTGGGCATGTTCTTTAGTGTGGTCTTTGGTATGATTTTGGGTGTGTTCTTTGGTGTGATCTGTCTTAATGTTCTGAGGTATAAGTCAGAGATACATTCTGTGATACATTCTGTGATACATTCTGTGATACATTCTGTGATACATTCTGTGATACATTCTGTGATACATTCTGTGATACATTCTGTGATGGATTTTGTAATAGATTCTATGATACATTCTGTGATTAACCATGTGACACATATGCTAATGGGATCATTGATGGGTACAATGAGCAGCTTTAAAATATTTTCCTCAATGGATTCTCGAACGATTCTATAATATTAGTTATCGGATTTATGGATTGTTTTCTCAATTCATTCGTGGAGAGCGTCTGCAAACTTATACCTTCTTCGTTGAAGTTGAATGTATTCAATGTGCTCATTCATGCATGAGTTATCAATTTCTTAAGTAGATATTTTCATTAAAGGAAAACTACATTTATTCAAGGATTAATGTAGAGCTCATCAGTTCGAATAAATCCGGACTTGAAGATCTCCGGTATGCTGTACATCTTTTTGTACGATGAGCAAACTGTCTAATCACCAATCAGCAGAAATCAAATACTGCCCGTCAGTACTGGTGGCAGATGAGACTTGAAACTGAAACTAATGTATTATTTGCGACTTTAGATGAATGGATAAGAATCAAGTGCAGTATAGAATGGAACTAGCTGCCGATTCTCTTAGAAGTAGGGGACCATTTCTCAGACTTTCTGTAGGACCGTCTTTACTATTATTTTTTTTGACTATAAGTATGGAATTCTGCACCCGTGATGAGACACTGGGTCATTTAGATATCTTATATGTAAGAGTACGTTCAATAATTAAGAAGCTTTCTATAGAAACGTTCATTTATTAAAGTGTGATGTGTGTTTGCGTAACTTTGCTTTTGCTCTCTATTAACCTACTGGACTCAAAAGGATCAGTACAATCATGGAATGTGCACGGTGACATTTGATACAGCTTGGAGCTATGATATGTGAGATGATAACCTTTTTCTATTTTTTTTACATTTGAGAGAAACATAGATTAAAGAGGAGCTCCAAAGTCTTGACTCTGCTTCGATAATAGGTGGAGAGTAATCCTAGTCACTGTTGTATTTCATCTTTCAAGTGAGTCAGCCATATATCATAGGCCTTTTATGGAGAGGGGATTGAAAAACATTGTGAGAAGGCATATATCATTTTTCAGATACACTGGCAAAAGGGGCTCGAAAATTACCTTCTTAGCCCAAGAATGTACAGTTGTATGTAATACCTTTAATTCAACCCGAGGTCACATCTCACGAATCACATTCTACAGTTCCGGCCTGACCTCAACTTCGTGTTGGAATTAAAGTTTCTAATTACCCAATGGATTGATTGCTTTGCACGCTTTCGTAATATGCCTATGCAGTTAAACTGATATCAGTGCATCCGAAGGATCTCCACCGTCATCTAAAATATATCTTTCAGATTAAGTTCCCTTCCTACCATTAGTCTTTCTTCCATCTCTTCTCCTCTGTCTTCCCTTCGAAAAGTTCTTGACCAAAATTTGTTCCTTGGTTAGTCTGATCCCTTCGAAAAGAATGTCCCTCATATCATCTTCCCTTCTCTATAACTGAGCAGTCAATAACACGTACAGTTTACTTAAAGTATTCAAGCTTGATTCAAAAAAAAAAAGGTTCACAAAAGCCTACTTTTTTATGAGAAATCTATCACTCACACACTCTCTCATTCTCACTGTGTGCTCTACATTCTTGCCACCAAACCATCATCTTCGTATTTCTCATCATTCTCATGATGGCTTTAGATCTCAGCTGCAAAACTTAATCTGAGACTGAGTTCATGTTTGTTGTTGTTGGCTGGCGTGGCTTGGATGCTGGGTCCCGGAAAAAACAAACGGTGAACTTTAAACCGATATCTACCTTATTTGTGATCTGGAAAAAATGTACGATGCCTGTATGGCCATATACTTTTACGGCCTGTCTCTTTTGCGAGGCTCATTGTTTTCATAGGCTTGCTTATATGCAAGGCACCAGCACTAACATAAGCATCCACAATACTCGCGTGGCTTGACCGAATACTTCAAGCCCCGTCGATGTTATGGTTTTGTGTTATGGTTTTGTGTTATTGCTGAAGAATGTGAAAATTCATTATCACATAACATTGACCCATATTATCTATACGGGGATGTGGCTGGAGGATTTTATCATGCTGAATTCATGGTATCCTGCACACGTCTGGTGGTGCTCTGCTCTGGCCTGCACACACTCTACGAGTAGCGAATGAAACCCCCCAAATCGATCATTTGGCCTTCTTTTTCTTGAAATATTATGACATCATAAGCCTATAAGTCGAGTGTTTTGATTCCAGGGGTCCACATGAAAGTGCTGGCTTGCATGTCCATTCCCTCCATATTAACTCTAGATAATACGACAGATCAGAACTACGCCTAAAAGGGAAGCCAGCCAGGCTGCGCATGGGTGGCTTGTGCCCAAAATGCACGAATTGCGATAAGTCCTGCCCATAGACAGACTTTTCGCACATATTCCTGCACATAACTTGTGATCTGCCCGATCGGGCCAGACAGCCCGCATTTTGCAGCCAGCCCATGCGTCAGCGAGCTTTTCAAACATGATCTGATCCACAACTTGATCCGAATGGTCCGAAGGAAAAGTATATAAGATGAGCGGTCCCGCATATCCCGCAACTGTTCCACTTTTCAAAAATACAAGCGTTTTTATTTTCTATTTTCCATCACTCTGATTTGATCAATACTCTGAAGTCTCAGTGCTAATTATCTATCAAGACGCGACTACGGCCTGTCCATTCCCCCATCTATTTACACAGAGATCAGTGATCCAGAGTTTCAAGAGCCTGAAACATCTTCAAACATCCAATGCGTTTTGTTCCTTTACTCGCGTGCTTGCACGCCATTGCCGCTGCTCCTCTTCCCTATGTGGTCACCAGATATCACCAGGAAACCTCCACCACCACCCAGACAACAATCACAGGCACCACCACGATCTGGTTGCCGCCGGTCGAGGTGTTCATTTCAAACGGCCAGACATACACCTTCACCCACTCCGAGGGCCAGTGGGCCACCACGCAAAACGTGGTGACGTCCACCTTCAATGAAAATGGCGATTCTCCTGCGCCAACCACCCAGATCGTGAACAACGCGGCGCAGATCACGAGAACAAAGAAAAACACCGTGTTGGTCACGGCGCAGGTCACGGTCACAGTCGAGACGTGCACGACGAATTCCGGAGGCGCTTCTTTGGTGACACACACCTTGACTTCTGTTGGAGACGAGACCACTGTGAGCCAGAATCAGGATGAGAACCAGGGAAGTCTGGCCCTGAGTCTGAGTCTGGGTGCAAACCAGGTCGTGAACACCGAGATCGTGAGAACAACCGTGACGGTGGGTGCAACCAAGAACCCACAGACCACCACTTCTACATCTACTTCTGAGAGCACCACTTCTATTTCTGAGAGTTCCACCTCTACTCCAGCTCCAGCTCCAGAGACCACGACTTCTTCTTCTACTTCTGAGTCTTCGTCCTCGACCTCGACTCCTTCGCCTTTGCCCGAGACCACCACCCTGACCTCGACTCAGGAGTCTACCTCTACCAGTTCTACCAGTTCCACTAGTTCTACCACCTCCACCAGTTCTACTAGTTCTACCGAGACCACCTCTAGTACGAGTACGCTGACCCCGTCTCCTACCCCCACCACCACCTCTACTACTGAGACTTCCACCTCTACTACTGAGACTTCTACGACTTCCACCTCCACTTCCACGTCCACCTCCGTTCCCTCTGGCAAACTCGGAGCCCCCTCGGTCATCGTGTACTCGCCCTACAACAACGACCACTCCTGCAAAGACTACGCCAGCATCGAGTCCGACCTCAAGTTCATCAAGTCCAAGGGCATCAACAAGATCAGGCTCTACGGTGCGGACTGCTTGGTCACCGAGGCCGTGCTTCCCATTTGCAAAGACATCGGCTTAACTGTGAACCAGGGATTCTGGATTTCCAGCGCAGGCGTGAACTCCATTGACGACCATGTATCGACAGTCGTTTCATGGGCCCAGACCAACGGGTGGGACGTGTTTGACTTCTTCACCGTGGGAAATGAGGCCGTCATGGAAGGCTACTGCACCGTTTCGGAACTCATCAGCAAGATCGCCAGTGTGAAGTCCATCTTGAATTCTGCGGGCTACTCCGGCCAGATCACCACCTCCGAGCCTCCTTCGACGTTTATTGCCTACCCAAATTTGTGCACCGACTCCGTGATCGACTTTGTCGGTGTCAACCCGCACTCCTTCTTCAACGCCAACTTATATGCATCTCAAGCCGGAGAATACATCACCGGCCAGCAGAAACAGGTCGCTGCGCTCTGTTCCAAGTCGGCGTTCATCACGGAAACAGGGTACCCACACCAGGGAAACGCCCTTGGAAACAACGTGCCCAGTGAGGAAAACCAGTACCTTGCACTTAAATCGATCATGGAGTCCACCGGTGGAGACGTGACGATCTTGACCGTCTACGACGACTTCTGGAAGAACCCGGGCCCGTACGGCATCGAGCAGTACTTCGGCATGATCAACCTTCTCCAGTAGGAGCCTTCCTCGATGTGTGCTCCCACATTCCCTGCACCCTTGCATTTCTTGTATGTACCATAGACCGTTTAATCTAATTTATAAAAGTAGATGTTTCAGATTCAGCTTTCAAAGATGTATTTGTAGATATAGATTCTTTCACAAACACTCACACTCAAAGTTTTCAAATCTAATCTTGATATGCTGGAGTTTAGATGATACAGTAGAAGATAGAGTTGGAGTAGATTACTAGGATGTAGTTTTGTTCTTTTTCATTTCTTTTTTTTTTTTTGATAGATTCATTGATTAGAGGAAGTCTAAAAAGTTACCTTCCATTGATTGAAGTGGTGCTTAAAAGTTACCGTCTAAGCCCAAAACCGTACAGCTAAACATAAAACCTCTAAACCCATTTCGAGGTCCCATCTCACGAAAACACCTACGATGATTCCGACCTGACCTCACATTTTTCTTTTTTTCTCTTTTTTTGGTGGGTAAAGAAGTTTGAAACAAATACTTCTTCTTGAAAATTGTTACTTTTCAGGTTCAACCTCCTTGCTTTTGTTGGCATTCCCGCAACTTGGGATTTGCATAGTTTCGTGCTCATAGTACTGGTGATGAATGTGAGATCGAAGAATGTTATATTAGTTTAAGCAGAGAACAATACTATAACGCTAGCCTCTGGAAAAACAAAGACCCCGGGTATTGTCTCCCGATACTTTCTTCTGCCTCTAGTTTAATTGGAGTTCCTGGATCCCATCATAAGTTGGAACTGTTGGAAATGAAACGTGCGGAGAGAAGTATATCGAATGTCGAAGTATTAATTCTAGCATTGTATTTGCCGAGACTTTTATATTTTCATTTTCCGAAATCTCCAAATTTAGGAGTTCGAGAATACTAAAAAAAGTATAGTTCGGCTTATCCTCCACCTCGTTGTATTATCTATCCATTTGTGTTGAGTGTTCTTGCTCTATTTTTTAGATCGACGTTCACTTCGATGTTATCTTTTATTCGAACATTATAAACATTTTCCCAAAATTGATTTGAAAAGAAAAAAAAATGTGTTAATATTCCACCAAGTTATTTTTCATATTCTATAGATCAGATTCACGGGGAAGTTTCTTTAGATGAGACCTCAACATGACATGAGTTGATGTTTTATATATAGCTGTAGGGTTTTTGGTATTAGAAAAATATGTTTTGAGCTCCCTCCTAGTCAATGGATCTACCAATAAGAAACTGCCAATAAAAGCTTCCATTAAAAAGCTACCAAAATAAAAAATATACTTCGGCCCTCTTTTCGCAATTGCGAAATGATTGCAATCTCCTGCCATGTAATAAATTCAACAATAGTTTACCAAAAATAAAGAACACGAAATAGAATATAAAGCATAGAAAGTCATTATCAAAAAGAAGAAATTGTATCAATCATAGGCCGTTGAATGCAAAACTCACCCTCATAAGGACGCATCTACGCACCATACTGAAACACCACAAATCTCAATATATTATCCTTAAATTTCGTAACTTTCATAACATTCATCACTTTCATAACTTTCGTAACTTTCGAAACATCTATAAAAAACCAATCCCGAAAAACCTTTACACACACCCCTCAAAACTCAATCACTCTCTGGGGAAAAAACTCATCTATGAGCTCCATATAATACGGCCTCAACTCCTCCACATTGTAGCACTCATCGGCCTTGGAATAGAGATCGTACTGGTTAAACGACCGCACGGCCTCCAACATCCGCTCGTCCTCTTCGTTCATAAGATACTTATATGCATTCTCGTGGTGCCACGGGTAAAACGAGTGGTACCGTATCATTGCAAGGCCTTCTGGAGGAAGTGTAGAGTTGATCTTGGCTATGTGGTACATGTACTCGTCGTGCCCCCAGCTCAACAACACCGAGTCTAGGCCGCAGTGTTTCGAGTAGATCCCGAACTTCGTGTTATATAGCGGATTGGCGAAGTCCGGGTTTTCCCGGAAACTGTCGCTAAATATAATTCTCTTGGAATATTTGCACCCGACTGGAAACGTGTCTCCCACGACGTCCCACTGCCCCCGCGAGTCGAAAAAATAGAGGAGTTTGCCCAAGTCGTGGATGAGCCCCACGAGCTGCATCCAGCGTGGTTTGTGGTCTTTTCGGATCGCCTCGGCGGTCTGGAGCGCATGGTCGATCTGGCTGAGTTCTGTATCTGGATCGGACTCATCGAGCAACTTGTTGAGTTTTTCAAGGCCCTCCCACACCGACATTTTCGCTCTCACCTTGCTTTTGAAGTTGATGCGCGCCTGGAGGTTGTAGGCGACCGTTTGGTGCTGGTGTTGCTGCTGGTAGAAATCTTTTACTC
>JAJMCI010000244.1:10467-23390 GCA_030565705.1 Metschnikowia baotianmanensis | reverse complement strand
GTCGATAAAGTCAGGAGATTGGTCATCCTCGTAGATCTTTAGTGAATCCGCGAGATTTCGCCAGTACGTAGCCAAAGGAGTGTTTTCGGGTGTAAATTCAGAGCTGTGATTTGCGATGTTTGTGTCATGGGGGTGGAAATTGTTTGCGGCGTTCCAGACATCTTCCTCGGTTACGACTGTTTCCGGATCCTCGGGGCTCTGGGGCTCTTCTTCGGGAACAGTTTCGATATTTTTTTGAACGGTTTCACCATGCACTTTGGGGACAGCTTTCGAGGTTGAATTTGGACTGGAGTCAGAATCAGAATCAGAAGCAGCGCTAGAATTTGGATTTGACTTTGAATTTGAGTCTGAATTGGAGTCGGAGTCTGAGTCTGAATTTGAATCTGAATCTGACAGAAATACTTTAAGTGCACTTTCGTCAGGAGCTGTATCCAAGGTTGGTTCTGCAATTGACTCTTTGTCAGAACCTGACCCAGAGTCCTCTTCGGAACTTGACTCGGAACTTGACTCTTCAGTAGACCCGGGATTCTTCTCTGGCACTATTTCGCCAGCTTTCTCAGAAACTGCTTCGGAGTGTGACTGAGACTCTAAATCTGACTCTGACTCTGACCCTGACCCTGACCCTGAAGATTCCTCGGAACTAGACTCAGAACCTGAGCCGGAGGCGTTCTTGGATATTATTTCCGGAACCTCATGGGTTTCATTCGAAACTTCATCCGTAACTCCATCTGTGACTTTCTCCGCAGCTTTTTCGGCAGCTATTTCTGAATCTTCCTTCGAAACTATATTACGTTTCTTGCGTGAATGCGCTTCCGGATCTACACCGTTTGTTCCCTTCTGTAAAATGACCTCGAGTATAAGATCACGTGTGCGGATCTTGACTAGCTCATCAAGAAACATGAGCGAATGTATTGGTAGCTGGCAACTCTGTTCCGTTTGTGAATCCGGCATGATGTTATTTGCGCTGTATATCGCTGCGATTTCCGCTGCCACATCTGGATCTACAATGTTCAGGTCTTTAGCTGGCCCATAGGCCGTATAAGTGTCTAACTGAGACTTCAGCCTTGCATGCGACGCGTCGAAAACGGCCAGCTCTTTCCCAGCAAGAATATGGCTCTGCTGTTCCTCGAACTCCACCCACTCATCGTCTACTTCTATTGCAGAGGGAATCTCCCAATATGGCACACCTTTTTCGCACAGTTGCATGGCGTATTTCTGGGGAATGAGCCGCTCCAGCACCCTCTTCACAAAAATTCGTTCCTCTTGCACATGTGCCTTGTACTTTTTAATTTTCGTGAGTTTGTCGGTGGCCGATTTCAAGAGGTGGTAGTACGCCTCGATTTCCACCCGGGACTTGGACGGTAGATACGTCAGGAACTCGTCTATTCTGTGGATGGAAAAGCGGGCGAGACAGTCGAAGAATATATTCTTTTCCTCGCCGGTCCACATCGTGCCAGGAAGCCGCAACGCACGGTCGAGTTTCTGCTGATCGCCGTATACGGTATTGAAGGATTTCGGTAAGCTTTCTATGTTGCCTTCATGAGTAGCGAGATGGTTTAAGAGCGGTATGCAACCTTCCGGAATATAGTAGGTTGCATCTAGCGTGTTTTTGCTTAGCTGTAGTTTCTGCCGGGTGCCGTGTTCCTGGTGTTTGTCGGGCTTATATTGGAGGTTGAAAAACTCCGTCACGTGCTTGTCAAAGTCCGCAGCATATGCCGTGTTTAGTAAAGGAGTTTCGCTGGTCTCGACGGCTTGGGAATCCTCGGAGCCACTGAATTCTTCCAGAGACGCAGTAGGATCAATGTCACGTGTTTCGCTATCTGAGGGAGGATGGTCCATGGCACATTGTGGAACAAAGCTGGGGTTGATCTCGATGTCTACGTAAATATGGGTTTGTCCTGCAGGAAGTGCAATGCAGATGCCGTCAAGCTAGACGGGAGAATGTAGTCGTTTGACATATTTGGAAAGTGTTGATGTTTTTGAACATTGATTTTCTTATTTATGATGTGGTTTCTTCAGCATCAAAATGAGCGACATGTATAAATTATATGCTTGGGGAGAAAACTCTATTTGTTCGTATGTGAATATGTGAGAATAGACGCGTCCGGTTTCGCACCTACGTGAATCAAGATGACAGCTACGAACTCTCTTGGTAATTTTTGTTTTAATATAGCGGTGAGACTAGCTAATTACAGGCTTTCTTCTTCTTTTTTTCTTCTCTTTTTCTTTATTTTTCAATTTCTAGTCGTAGCAGAGGGAAGACGCACAAGTCGTCATCATTTATACGCCAAATCTCGCACTGGAATGAGTTGTAATGAAATAAGAAATTCTCGGACCGAAGAAATATGGATCTAATAATCTGAGGACGCGAATAATCTACAGCAGCGCTACAAAACCTTCAGGTTTGGGTTTGGGTTTGATGCACAAATGTCAAAATCTGTCAAAGAAATAAAAGCCATAGTTTTCTAAGAATTGTCGGATGTGTATTAAGAATACATGGGTAACGAGCGGAAATCGCCATGTAATGGGCGAAAGGTGGTCTCAAAAGAGAGCACGTGTGGGAGATGCAAAGTGAGAGCGAGTGGCAGGGTTTTTAGGATATGGAAGTGAAGAATGTTCAGTGTATGAGGTGGGTTCAGATGAAATGAGAGCAAAGGGAAAGTATGGCACTTCACAATAACTCTCATATTACGTCCAACTTTGTCATTTTGGACTCTAGCGAATGTAGGTGTTCGTCTTTTTCGCCGAGACTAGCGTCTTCCACCACAACCGAAACGTCCTCCGGTTCATCCTCCGTATCCTCCCATTCATCCTCTTCGTCACGCGGCTGGTGTCGCCCCTTTTTCCCGATGTCTTTGTGCAGTTTTTCATCCCCCTCTGTGTCCTCTTCTTCGTTGGGGATCTCTTGTAGAATATGCGGTAAAAACCTGTGAGGAACGTCCTCGGGCTCCTCGGAAACAAGAATCTCGACGTATTCCTCGGGCACAAGCCCGTTTTCGCCCGTCTCCGGGTCTTCTGCCACGAGCCAGCCCTGGCCGTGTCTGTATGAGACCCAGATTTCCTGCCCCTCTCTTAAAGGCACCTCGTTGTCGTTTTCAGGCGCAAAATCAAAAAGCGCTCGTGCCCGCAGGTTGATCTCATCGGAGGAGTACGACTCGTACAGCGGGTCATCGTAGAAGTCCAGATCACTCGCCACCAGAGAGTGTTTGCTGACTGGATAGTTGCCTAGTCTGAGTGGATGATCTGTTTCGTATGCATAGTCCACGATCGTGGTGTTGGGCGCACATAGGCCGTGCAGCGACATATTAGGGCCCTTGTTTATGAAAAACTAGAGAGGTGATGGAGAAGTATGGAGAAGTATGGACGGTGTTCGGAAAGTACGGGGAACTAGCCGATGTAGGCCGGAATGGGCCGGAAATCACAGATGAACGGAGGGGAAAAGCGACGGTTGTGTCCAAATTTTGAGCTCACAGGGACACAGGATTCTGGAGTGAGGTTTCGAGACGAGAAACGTTTTTTCGGATCGGGCAAGACCGTTTCAGGGGTGTATTTCGGTATGTCTCTTACCGTGTTTCGAGATCGCCTAGACCTTTTGCGCCTACTTGTGGAGACAATGCCGGGTCGTGCGCGGGCCAAACGTGCGACCAGCCAAGGCGCGGGCCAGAATATCCTGGAGAAGCTTTTGAGAATTATTGATCGAAATGGAGGTTCAATTTCTAGAAATAAAGATGAAAAATGTCTTTTATTTTCATTCTCATATGGTTTTGTCTTTGAGGTATTTTTCTCTTCTCTTTCTGAATTCTTTTCCCTCCCTTAGGTTGCTTCACGACGACCACCAGCCTCCTTTTTAGATCACTTGTCTATTTCCTGCAACTGATTGCGGGGTGCACAGGACATGTCTTGGCCTGGCGTAATAAAGTGCAATGATATGGGAAGATTCTTATATATGAAAAAAGGTTGATATCTTAAAACTGAGAAACAGGAATAGGATATGAAATTATTCCAAAAGAATTAAACTCAAATTTTGTGGCTTTCTATGCTTTTCGTCTGAGAATCTAAAAGATCACGTTCACGGTTCAGAGGTCTACAACATTTGCGGCCTCGATCTGGAGCGATTCCGGTCAACATAGAGAGAGCTTATAAAGTAAAGACGATAGAAACGGGATTTGGGGTTAAGAAAACCAGTGAATAGTTAATATGGTTTTCACATGCGGCCAATGTGAAGAAAAGAGACTGGGGCTTGAAAAGCTGGAGTCGTTCATCTTTCAATACTAAGTGCACTATCCAGACGTATTTATAAGTTCTTGAGGATGAGTTGAGTGGGGGTGTTTATTTCTGTGATACGATAGGTTTGTTTTTTAAAAGAAGGGAAAAAGAAAAAATAAAGGTCCTTGAATTCGGCTAAAGACGTTAATATTGTATTTTCCATTGGTGCTCCAAATGCATTAACGGCCCTAATAAAGATCGCTTTTTACATACAGACACGAGACTATTCTAGCACGAGTCTACCCACCCAACATACCAAAAAAAAAGTCAGAAAATCATAGATTTAACCTTTTCTCGGTCCCATCATATATAATTTTCTCAACGGAAACGTATCATATTCTCAATGTCGAAACTTCTTAAACTTCCTTCTTGTGCCTTAATACATTTATTGATTCCCGCACGACGTGCATACCGGACCTACATGAGCCCATCACCTCCAAAGAGCACCCTTCAACGCCGTTGAAAAGTTTACCACCAGGTCTCTCGTTCACCCAAAATCGACAATATTATATAATGGACCCACACGAAGAACAGGAGCAGGAAATCGAGGTGCTCCGGTCGATCTACCCGGACGAGCTCACGGTGCTATCGCCCACGCATTTCACTATCCACCTCAATCTAGAAACGTCTTCGGACAGAAAACACGCGCTCTCGCTCGATGTGAAATACCCGGAGGCGTACCCAGAAGTAGCTCCGGGACTAGATATCCGGATTGCCGAGGCCGAAGAGGATGACTCGGACGATTACGATGATCTGGACGAAGAGGACGACGACAAGCCTGAACAATATGTGAGTTTGGCCGAGGGCATCGACTTCGAGCGCCCGGACTTGGCGGAGTTGCTAGAAAAAATCAACGAGGAGGCGGAAATGAATATCGGCATTCCCTCGGTTTTCTCCATCGCGGCGATTTTGAAAGACGAGGCCGAGCTTCTATTCCAGAGGAAGGTAGACCAGGCACAAAAACAGTATGACGACGAGCTTTTGGTGAAAGAGGCCGAGGAACAGAAAAAGTTCAACGGCACGAAAGTCACGAAAGATTCGTTCAACCAGTGGAGATCCGAGTTCCGCGCAGAGATGAAGGTCGAGGAAAGAGACAAGGAGAGGTTCGTGAAGATGCATAATGGCAAAATGACAGGAAGAGAGATTTTCGAGAAGGGCCTTGCGGGAGAGGAGTTCGACGACGAGGTCGAAGATCTCCCGGAGTCCGTGGAGAAGTTGGAAGTATGAAATAAGAAGTATGAAGTATGAGCATACAATCGTGCATGAAATGTATATTGGTGATGAATATGGAGATAAGTCAGGTGTAAAATTGATGTAGACTCGCTCAGGGGTATAGTAGTTGTCATAGACAAGGGGCCAGCAGGCAATCCAATTTCAAAATCGGGAAAGAATCATCGTAATCACGAGAATGATGCCGAAAAGAGAGTGTCAGTGGCCAGGATTTGGAAGTCAGTATACAGTCTACGCCTGCACCCATGATCTACTCCACACTCGAGATCCACTGCCACACCTTCATCACCTCGCCGTGGACCTCCAAGAGCTCGTGCTTCACGTTGGTGTTGCGGTCGACCTTGTGGCTCACGGCTTGCCAGAGCCTCATCTTGTATGCGAGGTTACGCTCGTTGCTGAGAATCAAGTCACGAAGCTGCACAGAGCCAATGAACTCCGGAAGCTCACGTGACGCCTGGCCCAACTTGGCCTGTCTCCGAAGCTTACTAAGCACCTCGTGGTATAAAGTGTCCACCTTTTGCGTGTGGAGCTTGTACTGCAGGTATTTCCAGAAACACGCGTACACGACAATAGACACAATGGCCGCGGCCGCCATCACCTTCTGGAACCTCAACACCACGCTCACAACCGTGTTGGACATCATGCAGTTCCAACTGAGGTGCGATAAGGACGTTGATCGAAGAATCTTGGCCGCAGGGGCCGCCTCTGCATCAGGGTTGTCAATGTCAACTGGGGGTGCACCGAGATGACCTGAATATCTGACCTGGGATGTTAGTATATGGCTCAAAGCGCTTGTAAAATGTTTCGAAATGGGGTAACTTGCCTTACAATTATCTCGGGTTCCTTTTCCAATTCCACCACGGACCGCTCCCAGAGCTCCTCGAACTCCTCCTCGGTGATATAAGGCGCTTTCAATGCCAACAAGAGATCGTGAAGTTCTGAGATTTCAAGGCCAGCATTTAAGTTGGCGTCGTCGGAGCGGCCGCAGTTTTCGTTGGCGTTTCTCGCTCTCAAAAGATCAAGGGCCACGTCGATCATGATTTCGATCTTCTCCGCTTTTTTCGTGTCTGGCACACACTTCTGAGCCTTGAGATTGAAGTTGGGCATATACTGGTAGTACCACGGCGCCGACACCACGAAGTCGTCGTAGCATGCGATTTCAAGGCGGGGGAAGCACCGTGCATGTTGCGGGCACTCCACACACTGCGGCTTGAAATTGGAGTCCAAATACTCGCCTAGACCCACCAAAAACCTGGAGTTTTCCGGAGTGTTGGGGATCGTTTTGCGGTTGATTTCCTGGCCGCAGTAGCCCACAAGGAACGTCTGTTCTCTGTACCAGTACCCGAAAAAAAGCGTACTCACTAATCCAAGCCAAAGAGTCAAGTATGTGATAACAGATAAAAATGAAGGCTTGCGCGTGGGTTTGCGGGAGGACTTCAAAGTGTTTTTACTGAACTTCTCGGGAATGTTTTCACTTGTCGTGCCGAGTTCTATCTTCTTCGAAGACGAAGTAACATCTTTCACATGCTCATCTTCCTCGTCAGAGGAAAGCTCATCGCCAACATCAATCTGACTCGACTTTTCTACCTTGGGTGAGTTTTTACGGCTGCTCGATAAAAAATCCAGAGAAATAATGATCGGCCGTCTGGGCGTGATCGATCTGCGGCCCTTGGCCTTGGGCTTGACGCTGTTGACATCGATATTCAACAATTTCGCCCAATCCTCTTTGTTTTCCTCGGAAAGGAAACTCTCGCCGCGCGTTTCTCTCTTAAGCTTAGAGAGGGCCGAGTCGAAACTCTGTGACGCAGAGAGACCCGAGTCAGCCTCAGAAGAAACACGTGCATTCTCGCGGTCCTGGAATGACTGCTGTGTTTTGAAAAACACGCTGGGCTCCTCGGTCAGCTCGCTAAGCACTGCCGACGTTTCTGCAGACGGCGATGCACGTGATTCACGTGATTCACGTGATTCCTGTGACTCGTGCAGAACATCATGCAGCACGTTACGAAGAACCGGGGTCTCGATCTTTGGGTTTGTGTTCTCCGCTTTGCGCTGAGAAGGAGTGTGTAATTTAGTGCTGCGGAGCGGTTCAAGACGATTAGCCGCCGGCGAAGACCCTGCAATCTTGCTAGCATTATTAGAAGTGGGGGTGGAATGCGTGTTTTTAGCATGGCTGCTATTTTCAGGGACACGTGACTTGGGAGGAGAGCTCAAGAGCGAAAGGTCTGCCGAAAGTTTGTGTTTCTTTCTACTCGATGAAAGTAGTTCCGGCTCGGAGTCCGAGTCCACCTCGAACAAATTGCCTTTTGAAGGAGACTTTGAGACTTTGAGGTCGAGATCATCAAGCATGGACTTTCTTTTCCGCAGTTTGGACGCGCTCAGAGACGCGAAATCGGCCATGGGCAGTTGCAATCTAGCCGCCGGGTGTTTCGCGTACTTGAGCTCCGTGACATGGTCGTTTTCATTCGATTTGTCGCGAATATGTGTTTTTACGGGTGTATCAAACTGCGCCTTGAAACTGGCGGCTTTTTCGGGGGTTTCTTCGACTTTGAACGAGTCAAGAAGCTTGGTGCTTGGTATTTCCTGCTTTTCCGTTGCCTTTTCACTGAAATCCTCCACAGCCGGGGTCTTTTCGTGGCGTTTACTTAGCTTTTTCTTCTTCTTCTTGCTGACTTTCTCGTGGGTTTCCACCGCGATAGGATGTGAGTTTTTCTCCTGTTCGCCAGTCTTCGCAGAACTACTGACTTTTCTCCCCTTTTTCGATTTTGTGCTGGATTTCATTTCTTTTTGTGATATTTGATCTGTCGAGCTGTCGTCCTCCTTGGCCGAAGTAGGGCCGATATGTTTGCGGTACAAATCGATCAATTCGGATTTTTTGGCATTGGACGTATAGGAAATGCCGTGGTCCATGAGCATTCCACGCAACTTCGCCATTTTGATCAGCGCCGGATCGGGTCCTGGAATGTTAGTATTCTCTATGTTTGCTATAGTTGTGTACTAAGAAGAACCAGGGGAACAATGGCAAGTTATGTAGAGTGTGAACCAGTCCCTCAGTTCTCGAATGTAAATGTTGAAATTTTGTAAGTATTTACATACCGTCGCGAAGATTGTCGTCCTCCATGATTCACTAATTTGGCTGGGATATATAGATGTGATGTTGGAACTCACGATACCAGGTTTCATTTTAGACGATGTTTTTTTTTTTAATATATATGTGCGGTTTGCGCGTTTGCGCGTTTGTGTGCAGTCCGTTTTGATCTAGCGAGAATAGGGTTTTGAGTAGCGAGTGGGGCAGTTTCAGGAACATTGAACACATGGCTTTTTTTTTTATGGCAATAGCTCGTGATGAAAAAGTAGTTTTTTTTTTTCTTGTTTTGTTTCGATTTGAAAATGAAATTCTAAGGACTTTTAGATCTTGGAAATTCTTCATGGCACGTCACGATGTGGGCGTTAAATCCCGGCTAGTGCTAAGAGATGAAAACAAAAGATGAAGTGGACTCATTTGAGTATGTTGTAATTTCGCCGATTCTTAAAATAACCAGGTTATCTCTTCCCTCAAGATATATTCATAACAGGCCAACGAAGATTAAGCTTTACAACTATTGGGTAGTTAACAAAGCTAAAGTCAAGACGTAGTTGAAGTCACGTCGGAATCATGGTAGGTGATTCGTGAGATGGCACCTCGAAACGAGGTTGGAGGTTTTATGCATATCTGTACAGTTTTTGGGCTTAGAAGATAACTTTGAGCTCCCCGTTGATCAATGGATCTACCAAAAAAAAAAAACAATAAATTGGTGTGGGGCCAATCTGAGAGTTTGCAACAAAACACGTCGTAACGAGTTATCAATATGTCATTTCGCGAGCTTCCGATAAAAGTGTGAACGATTTGAGTATAGTAAACTTGAAAGATTCTTGTAGTCAAGATGTTTTTCTGGCTATGTGTATGGCTATGTTTTTTGGGCCGTAGTTCAACTACAGAACGAGGACCACAGAAGTATTTGTTGTATTGATAAGCAAATTGAATGACGAACAAAGTGGAATGCACTGCTCATTTATCAGTGTCTGAACCCTGGAGAGGACCTCAAGAAAACAATGCTACAAGTCTGAATAATAAAGAAAAAACATTCTTTCAACTATAAAACCGAATACAAACAAAACTAGAAAATACGTTTTTCCTCGATATAAGGTCATGGCTCTAATTACACGAGACATGGATTATTGAAGGCAAACGATGTCAAAGACATCCACTCAAGTACAGGTACGAGCTCTCGAGCCCTTTGAGCTTGAGGTGCTCCTGAAACGAGGCCTCCTCGGAACGCCCAGTGACGCCCGAGATGGAAACATTCACGGGGAGCTCGTCCAACAACTCCAATCTAGGCTCATCCTCCATGTAGTTGATGTGCAAATTGAGGTCTGTCTGCTTGCACATATCCCAGTTGAGCTGGTTCAACAAGTTAGTAATGATCATTAGGCGAGCAGAGTTGTCGCTGTCGTCCTCATTATTGGCCTGGTATGTGACAAAAAGCCTCTTCAAAGGGTGCACGCCTAATTGGAGCAACTTGCTCTTCTCGTACAACTGGGAAAGCTCACGGGCGTCATTATTGCCTGCTTCGGTAATCGTCACGTGAAGCTCCGTGAGATGCATCCTGTTGAGCTCGAAAATCGCATCGGGGGACTCTTTGGCGCTGAGGCTAAAGAACAATCTTTGCGGAGTGTCAAGGCCGATCTCCATCGCTTCCATCGCTTTCTCGTATGGCGCTGCTACGGCAACGCGTGCTGAGTTCAACATTTCGGAAGAAAACGGGGTCAGTTTCGGTTGTCTCTGGGGAGACGGATATCAACTGAATGTGGATATCAAATGTGGTATGTTACGATATCGGACAAGCGATGTCAGTAGTTTAAAAAGCTGATGGAGATCCTGTTGGCGAAAATGGCGAACGAGATCATAGACGGCGTGCTGATGATCGGGAAAGTTAACAAAAGTGTGGGTGTGGTGTTATTCAAACGTAGTTTAACGTGGAGGCAAAAGCAAACTGCCTTCTTTTTAGTGGAGCAAAACAGGGAGGAGCAACGGGCGTGCGGCGCACAGCCGAGCACGGAACCTCCTGCCTGATTCGGACTGCGGCTCACTTATCAGTCACGTGCAACAGGGTCATCCAAGTCACGTGACTTTAGAACGTGACCAATTCACGTGATAAATCACGTGATCTACGCACGTGACCCAGTATTTGTGTTCACGTTCCGCTCAGGGTGGGCGCTTAACAGGGGAAAAGTGATGACTGAACACCTCAGAATCAGCGTTGCTAATCAACACTCTAATCAATTTCATGCATCAGATTGATACTCGTATGAAATGAGAGAAGTATTCACAGAATTCCAACAGTAAAAATATCCTCAAATGTTGAAAAAATGGTATTCTTGGGTAGAGTCTAGGCTAGGCTCTCGACTGGTGACCTCCTCTCCCATATTCAATACTCAGGAGGCATCGTTGAGCAGGTAAGCCCCCGCCCGCCTTATGTGCTAGTAGCATATTTAGAATAAGCTCCTGGCCTAGCGAATTTTAATTTCGTCTCAAAACGACAGAGCAAAGACGTTTCACGTCGAGACGCGCCCCGTTTGGGTTACGAGCTCGTGGGGGCGCACAATGTATCTCCGGTGACGTCAGTAATAAATTCCTGGTTTCAAGTTCATACTTAAAAACGATAAGGAAAAATGTTTCACAGGAACATAGAGTATCCATGGATAGGGTATCCGTGGATAGGGTATCCGATAGAGTTTCTCTACAGAAGGTTCTGTTACAGTCGATGAATAAGCTGGCCATGTAGTCACGCTTCCAGAATCGTGATGGTTTCGCATTTGAAATATATCCATGGTGTAGACCGACCACACATTAGTTTGTGATTCTCAAAGCAGGGCGAAAATAAGCGTTTACATAAAAAAGCGGTGAGCAGAGGCGTACATGAACACCGGCGAAAATCGCCCACCAGATGATTTCGACATTGAAAATTCCGCTCGCTTCAGCACGGAACTCCGTTGCCGATATATCCAAGAAATCACATGGGCGCGGCTCCGTTTCGGTTACACATTAAGTCTTGTCTGCAATGCGGGCGAGCAAATGATAATCTCAAGTTCTTATCGGAAACGAGAGTATGGACAGTGGCATGTATGCCTCGGCTTTCGAGCAAAGCCGATTGGCCCGGCTGGCTGTATACACGCTTATTCCTTTTTAACGATACTGCTTGCTTTCACTATGAAATCAAGAGAAAGCAACTCCGGTTCGTGCAGAAAAAATAGTGCGAATAACCATCGACATTACTGAAACACCCGGTGTACCTTTCCAATTTGTGGTCCTGAATTCATACTCATTAAAAGTTAAAAAATTGCGCACCCCGACGGTGATACGCCGGTATACAATCGTATCACAACGTATATGCAAATGCACTGGCGATGACGTTTCTTCGGTCCACTCAACTTTTCGATTCCCGTGGCATGCAACTTGTGTTCGCCCCTCCTTTAACACATCAGCTATAAGACTCAAGCCTCAAAGAAGCCCTCTTGCCTCTATGAATGTGCAGTGCACGGCTCTCGCCGAGCAATCGCCGGGGTACGCCGAGGGGTGGCTCAAACGTAAAAACGCCATGTGTTTTCGGAAAGATATGGCGAAATAATCCAATCAGTACGAAAAGAGATATGAGGAAAACCTAGCGAGTACACATGCAGCCTTGTCGAGCCGAAAATGCCGCAACTTTCAACGGTCGATTATGAAAAAAAACGTGCTTGTTCGGAGAATGTGTGAAGTCCTCTCCTGCTTGAAGGCCACGCATGCGCAAGCGTGATGTATACACACGAACATGATCAATCCCTACCGAGGGGTTTCTGTAGTAGGTGGATGAGTCGCCTATCGCACTACCCGGCCTCTCGCCTAAAAAAGCAACTGAGATTCATCGAAAGAGGATCAATTTTTTAAATCCATCTGGGAAAAATTGGTCCATGACAAAATTGGCCGTAGCGTCGTTCCCACCGCTCAAGCTCTTCATGAATGTAGATTCATACGAAAGCACTTGTGTTTGAAGTGGTGTGAAAAGCAAGATCTCGGAACATTCTTGGGCCAGTCCAGAGATGTTTTTTAGAGCTCGGTTACACTCGCCGTATTTGAGCTCGCATGTACAACGGCGCCCCATTTTCGCCGAGCACCGAGGCCCATTCCCAGACGAGTTATCAACGAAAGAAAAAAACCGCGCATGGTACGAGAGCCCATTTTCAAGAAAAGCTACGAGAAGTAGAAAGATGATTGGTTGTTTCTGCAACCCCAAATGATATTTGTCGGGCCGTGAATCATTCAAGACATAGAATGCTCTGGATCTTCGAATCCCGATATCCTGATATCCTGGTTTTTGGACCAGGTTTTCTAGTTTCGCCAGAGACTTGGG
>JAJMCI010000244.1:0-10367 GCA_030565705.1 Metschnikowia baotianmanensis | reverse complement strand
AACTCGTCCCCATTCGCTAACGCTGCCTTACATACACGGGGCCAGGCGAGAGTGCACTTTTACCGGTCCCGCCGATATTCCGCGCTAGACCGAGGTGAAACGTAAGATGCTGTCACCCGCACAACAATGGGGAATCCAAGCGTACACAAGTAGTTCGAAATAGGAGGCCAGCCGGTTCGGGCTTGGGCCATCTATCTTAATTCTCTTTCTGTAGACGAATTCGGCACCGGGAGCTCCAATATGTTCAATTTGCACTGTGGAATGAAATTCGAGATTCGGTACTAGTTTCCAGATTTGCGCAAACGAACCGCTGTATGCCGGCTGGGTTAGTGCCAAGATACAACGAGGCGCTTTCCTGCGCGTACATCAGGCCACAAAGTGGCAAGGCTAAAATAAGTCGGGCAAGTCGACGAGAGCTAGTGCCTCGGTAGAAAAGGAGCAAATTAGCCGGCTGCGTGGTCCAGCAACCATGATGCCAGCATGTCACTTGCGCGGTCCAATGAAAACGCCCGTCCATCAGACCACTTTTTAGCCGAATTGTCGGGAAGGGTGGATTTTTTTAGCACATCATAGTAAAAGCAAGTGGGGCCAGCTGCGGAGAAGTTTCGAACGGCTTGAAGAAAGAAGCTCAACAATGGGTGTGCGTGGCAAAAGTGAAATTAGCAACGGAGCCGAGGGCGAGGGTGGCCGCATTTGCAGAACCGTAGTTAAGCTTTCGTGTTAGCATTTTTCCACGCGGACCACCCACGTACGGTTAGGTTTGCGTGTGAAGGAGCGAGAACAATAAAGTGGAAAGCAGCGTGGCTTCCATGCACACCGTGCGTCCTCGCGCAGCAGGGTGCGGCTCTTGTGCAACCTGCAAGTCATGACTGAGGCCCGAGGTGGGTCCGTGTGCATCGTACATCGCACCATTGGCATGTACACCATGTTTCGGGCTTTACGATTCCAGTGCTGGTGAGTTAGCGGCATGGGCCCAGTGCTCCGCGCCAAGGCGTTCGCCGCTCGTTTCCCGATTCGAACCGAGCCTCTGCGGAGCAGTTGGCCACGGCACCTGAAACGAGGCGTTTGCCGGGAGTGCACAGCCCAACTGCCCTAATGCGCTTTTGCCAATGCATATCCTGCTGCTCGTGCTACCTGTGCGCCGCAGGAAGACGTGCATATACTGCGGCAGGCGCCTGTCGATCCCATGTCTGTCTTCACATCTCCATCTTGATATAAAATTTTACCAGCTGCTGTGTTGCTCACAAGAACCCGCTTTTTTCCCCCGGCCCCTGAACCCAACGCGCTTTTCTTTCTCTATATTGACCTGGCACCACCACCATTCCGGGGCGGACACACTCCACAACTCTCCTTCCTGTTGCCCCCTAGACCACCCTGGGGCCTTGTTTCCGAGCGCCCGCTACACCCACAAAAACAACGCCATAGAGACGTTGGCTGTGCCGCTCGTTTGGACTGAAAATCACGCAGACACGCGAAATAACACGAAATAACACGAGATTACACATATTATCACGACAAAATTACACAAAATAACCCACGACAATGCCGCAGCTCCCCTCGGTCTCCGAGCTTCTCATCGGCGCCCACCATGCCGCGGGCTCGGTCACAAAGCCAGACGCCCCGCTACCTTTGGGATATAGGCCGGCGCCGAACGACCGCAGAATACTGTCGGAAACCAGTCCCCGCCAAACAGAGCCGTTCTTGCACGCGTCCAATGGCGTGGCCAAGCCCGCCAGCGATTCCCACGTGACCTCCGCTATTCCCGCCCCAAAAGAACCTCTCATACAACAGAGCGCGACCCCCAGCAGCCGAAACTCGATCCTGAGCGTGGGCCTGGACCCGCAGGCGCCGGGCGGCACAAACACAACGATGCACATGGACTACAGCTACCGTGACAACCCCCGCTCGAGGTACATGCACCTGCAACTGCACCTGCAGCTGCAGCTGCTGCTGCTGCTGCCCCAACTACATTACGGGCTGCGGCGTGACCTGAGTGTGGGCTTAGCCACGCACGCGGCCCACCCCGCGTCATACACCACGCCGGCGTCCCAGGGGTCGCTGGCCACGTCGTACCTGGCGCTCGGCCCGCCGGAGGTGAAGCTGCTGCTGCTGGGCGAGTCCCCGACGTACATGACACGCCCCCGCCCGGCGTCGTTCTCGTACCCCGTGCCTGTCCCTGGCGCCCCGCCCGCGTACCCCTCGCATATAGTGCCGGCGTACCACGTCCAGGCCCCGGGCACTATCCCCGGCCCGATCCCCGGGGCCCCCGGCATGGCGGCGCCCATGGCATACTATAACGGTGCCACTGCAGGCAGTGGCTACCCGGCCAACCCCGGCCCGCAGATACCGATGATGGGCTACGCGGGCCACTACAACGCGATGCCCTACAACGCGCCCATGGCCGCCGGCACCTACGGCTACGAATACTACCCGCATAACCCACATAACCCCCACAGCCAGGGCAAGGCGTACATGCAGATGGACGGCATGGCTGCTGGGCACGCGCCGCACGGCCGCCAGATGCAGCCGCAGCACCGGGCGCACGCGATGACGCCGGAGGAGCTCGCGCACTTCTCCACCGACCCGAACCACGCGCTCGTCAACAAGCGGTGCATCGTCAAGCGCAGAACACGCACGGGGTGCCTCACGTGCCGCAAGCGGCGCATCAAGTGTGACGAGCGCAAGCCGCACTGCTTCAACTGCGAGCGCCTGAAGAAACTCTGCCTAGGCTACGAGGTCCAGGCCGGGAACGGCGGCAGCCCCACTAATCCGAAGGAGAGCCTGGTTTCAGGGGTGAAGGCCGACGCCCCGGCTCCTGGCGACGAGCAGCCGGCGAAATTGCGCCACCGCTCGTCCGTGCACGACTTGATGTGACCCCCACTTCTATATAGTTGCGTTTATTGCTAATCTGATACGCCGCGGATCACATGACCTCGGGCTCTTTTGAGTTGAAGTCTTCGTGGTGGCGACATCTCGCATCATTCTACTATCTAAAGACGCGCGAGATTAGACGCCTGTCACGACGCTCCTAATCGCGAAAAGCCTCGTTTTGCTACTCCCCTCCTCCCCCTTCTCGCTGCCATTTGTTTTCTTGTCCTTTTCATCGCTGGTACCGTGTTCCGGCACATAGTCGGCAACCGGGTCGGCACCCGAATCCCCAGACAAGCTGCCGAGGTCACGTGTGCGTGTTGGAAGGGTCGTGGGAATCCCGAATTCCCTGGAATGCCTTGTTTCACGGCGAACTCCGGGCCAGAACCACAACAAAGACAAAAAAAGAAAGAAAGTATACAAGCACCAGCACCTAGGGTTGAAATCGCTCGTGGCCGCGCCCGGAAACCGGGGCATATGCCCGAGTGCTTATTTCGTGGGCCCTCTGGACGGCCTGTGTCGGCCAGTTCTGCCCGATTAGACCTGAAACTCGGGCCATGAGACGCGCAAGGCCTTTGCACTAGTACCATGGTCTTACCTGGGCACTGTGACGCGTTTTCTCTGTCTTTTTTCGTTTCTCTGTTTTTTTTTCGGTTTTTCTTCTACTCAGATCAACACTGGAATGTGTGAGTGGGCCCAATTCCCAGATCTACAAGTTGGAACAGTAGATTTCTACAAACCGCTCGTAAGTGGCCTTGCTTGGCCGGAAACACGGCAAAGACGTGCCGGACACCTCTGCGAGGTCGCCGTGGTCGGCATGATTGGAAACATTCAACGCCCGAGGAGAAAGTCAAATCTCCTGTGCAGCTCGGCACTGAGCGTCGCAGAGGTTGCGGAGATCGGCCAGAACAAAAGCAATCATATAAATGCACCCACCAGATTAAATACAGATGAGTTGGGTAACTGCTTCCCTAGTTATATATATTTGTATATTAAATACGGCGTGTCTAAGTGCTCTGTAAATGCATGGAGCTGGTGCTGGATGAAACAACCACGCTGCTTGTTGGCCCGTGGCAACGAACCCCGGCGAGTGGCGGCGTGCATATAGTGCGCGTGCTGTATACACGCGCATTGTTCAGTACCGATGAGGGAACAATGCATCACCACGCGCGGCGTGCAGCTACGACGTCGCAAATCCAGATTCGATGCCGGACTGCGTCGGCGGGCCCCGCGTTCTCCCCGGACCAAAAAAACGCACGAAATGGAGGCCCAACTAATTCTTAGGGTAGCTACCACAATACCTTCTTAGGGGTGCTGAAAAGTACATTTATTAGGGATGTAACAGCCCCGTCTTGCTTCCCCCTTTTTAAAATTTAATTTGAGCTTGTTTTCGTGGTGTTATTGAGTGGTGTAATTCTCCATTTACTATGTGCGTGCTCTGATACTGCACATTAATTATTTCGGACGCTATACAGTCTTCACCCTTGAGACCTCTGCGTGTCGAGACGCCACGTGACTGGAAGGCCATTATGTGTTTGACCGTATAATCAATTCGAAGGACTGTCCGATTGAATGACGTAAAATTTCGAAAACTTTTCAGATCAAACGGCCCGCCGTGTCCCGTTCATGTAAAACCCCTCGGTTCCGCCCAATAAGCACCGATTCTGCACCTAGTGCTCACCACTTGAGTAGCTAACTTAAACGCCTCCATGCTCGCCTCAAAACAAAACGCACCTTTAACCCAAGCCTAAGCCTTCTCCATCTCTTGCACAACGTAGTCGAGGATGTACGTCTCCTCGAGCATGTCGTCGAGGCGCTGGAAATGCCTCTCGTTGTAGGGGATGATCAGGTCGACGATCTTTCTCGTTTCTCCGTCCTCCATGTTGATCTTGTCGATCACCACGGAAAGCACCTTCTGCGAGATCTCGAAGAACTTGAAGTTGACGTTCCAGTCACGCACCTTCTTGAGGAGCGAGACCATCTGCGTGGTTTCGAGCGACTTCATGGTGTTTTCAAGCGCATTAGACCCGACGGCCAGTTCTGCATCTTCATTTGCAGCAATCAGCGCCTTCACCACGTTGTAGACCCGCATCAGATGTTCCAAGGTCAACGCAAGAAGAAACGCGTTGCTCCAGTCGTTCTTGCTGATGTAGTTGAGCAACGACTGTTCCTGCTCGACCTTGGCCCTCTCCTTTTCCTCTCTCTGCACCATCAACTGCTCGGTGTGGTCGGTCCAGAAACTGACGTATCCGTCGGCATCGGCAGACACGATGTTGAGCCCGTCGTCTTTTACGTCCAACGCCCAGATCCGGTTGCTGTGGTTGTCGAGGGTGGTGACACATTCGTTTTCCTTAATGTCCCAAACCTTCACCAAGCCGTCCGCTCCGCAACTGGCGATCTGCTTGTTTTTGTTGATGAACTTGCACCTCTGCACGGCGTTGGTGTGTCCCTCGAACGTTTTCGTGCATGTGTAGTCGTGCAACAGCCAGATTTTGACGGTTTTGTCGCCGGAACTCGTGGCGATGAGCTTGTCGTACTGGCAGAAACTGACGTCCCACAACCCGCGCTTGTGGCCCTTCAAAATGCCCAACGTCTCGCCGGTGTCCATGTTCCAGATCTTGGCGGTCTTGTCGAACGACGCCGTGGAAAATAGCTCGTCGTTGGGTGCAATGGCTACTGCATTGATTTCCTTATCGTGCGCTCTTCTGGTGTACTCACTGGACTTCACGGTGGTCCCTGGGGTTTTAGGAACCTTCCATTTTTTCACGGTCAAGTCCGCGGACGCGGTGACGACGAATTTCGGCAGCTCGGCGATGTTTTTGGGTAACCCACATCCCGTTATAGCGCCTGCGTGGCCAGAAAACGTCGTGTGCACGTCAAACAGGTTTGTTTCGTCGTCAAAACGCCACAACTTCGCCTCGTTATCCTTGCTGCCGGTGAGAATCCACAACCCGTCCTCGGACACGTCCAAGCAATTGAGCAAGTCGGTGTGCCCTTCGCATAACTGCACGTTTAATGGGTGTGCAGGATCCACCACTCGTAACGCCGGAGCATTCGTCGCCATCGCCACCATATCTAAGTTGGGGCCGGCGTACCGGATGTCGGCAATGATGCCGTGGTTTCCTGCGATCTGTCTTGCGGTGGGGATATGGATTTCCAGGCCTATAATCAGAGAATCGGCCACATCCAATTCCACAAGCGTCTGGTCGCTCAAAACCATCCACATCGTGGACCCGTCGAGCGTTTCCGAGACGTCGATCACCATGAGTTCTTCCAGCGTTTCCATGGGTTTTCTCGACCCGCCCACGGGTCGGCCGGAGTCGATGTCCCATAACTTTAGGTGGCATTCCGTGCCTGCAGTGTAGAAGAACATGTGGTCGTCAATCGAGAGAAAACCACATTTTTCCACCTGGTGCCGCACCGAGAACGTGTTGACGATCTTGCGGAGACTGTTTTTTTTGTAAAGCACCACCACCTCGTCTCTTCCTCCCGTCATAAAATACTCTCCATCTGCCAGGAAGGCCACGCCTCTGACCGCGCCTCCGTGCTCAGTATTGGTGGCGACGCACTTCCGGGTAACGAGGTTCCACACCTTGCACGTGCCCATCGTGTCACCCGACGCTAGCATCCAGTCGGCAGAATGGAGCTCACCATAGAACACTAAGGAACATATAGTAGTGCCGTGCCCCTTGAGCGAATGTGTCACAAAGCCGCCCGCGATGTCCCACACGCTCACCACGCCGTCCGTTCCGCCGAACGCAAAAAGCGTCAGGGTCTCGTCCGCGGCGGCTATGTACACGGGGGCTGAAAACTTGTACTGCTTAACTATGGAGCCTGAAATGAGATCGTAAATGCGGAGCTGCTGGGACTGCGAGACCATCGCGAGCCTCGTTCCATCCGGGGTGATCGCAAGGGCAGTAATGTTCTCGCCATCCCCTTCAAAAGTGTGCACAACGGCGTTTGTGGCCAAGTTGGTCACAATGACATTTTCGTTCATCGGCGTGGCCACCAATGCCGAGTCACGTGCAAACGCCGCCGCGGTGGCGCCGATGTAGAACGGGCCGATGGCCTGCGCCTCGTAGGCGCATCTGATGGGTTCCGCCATTTTCTATAGAGGGGTTTACTTGAAAACTGGGGGCGAAATAAGTGGTGTTCAGATGTCTAATTTCAAGGTGAAAGCGAAGAAATGAGCTCTTGCGCATGGTGTGGGCTTGTGTGCAGGCCGATGCGATGGGCTCGGGTGTTGCAGAACGCGCGTCTCCAACCGATAAGTTGGATGAAGTTTGAGAGGGAATTTGTCCCAAGATCATCAATGGCACTGGTACAGAAATAAATGCTGACTCTTAATTACTTGTTCATGATTCAGAAAAAAAAATATAAATGTATTCAACATCAAAAAGAAAGCCCGATGCGGGGCTCGAACCCGCAACCTTTTGATTGACCTTATGAAGATTAAGAGTCAAATGCTCTACCGATTGAGCTAACCAGGCTTTGCGAACATTGTGAAATGTGCGTCTGATATGTCCAGTACCCTGAATTTTATAATAGACATGAATCTTGATTGGGCTCTAGATGGGTGTATATAAATATATGGATGGGTGTTTGACACAATATTTCAGGTATGGAATTCAATCATCTGTGAATCTTGATTCAATGTTGGTACCATTATCACAGACGTATGAACAATTGCGTGTACTTAATTGGTTCGTTGACACAGTCCGTCGGGTCTATCATTTCCGACGCCTAGAGCAGAGAGCTGGGATTCCTCTTTCTGCTCTTCTTTCTTTATAGAAAAAAAAAAAAAAGATGACCAATGTTATGAGGGACAACAATGGAAATGGGCGTTGGGGCGAGGTAAAATAGTGGCCAGTTGACGTGATTTTCACATGCGGCTAATGTGAAGGGGAGGGATAAGGGCTTGGGACAATACTCAGTGCATTATCCAGACGTATTTATGGGTTTTTTAGGATTAGTTGAGTAGGGGATGTTTTTCCCGTAATACGATATGTTTCTTTAAAAAAAAATACTGGAGGCTCTCAACAATCAGTGCATTATTTTATCAGAAACTTTCAAGGGTAGTTGAGTATGGGGTGTTTTCTCCTTTAATACATAGTGTTTCTTTACAAAAAAAGGGGTAGTTGTGTGGAGTTGAAAATAGAGTTTGTATCTGTAGGGAATTCTGGCCCCCAAGCGTATCTGACGCTCTCTCTAACGAAGGCATTTACTAAGAATGGTCCCTGCTAGATTTTATCATGTATTGACTGCTAGGATCCAGAAAGGAGACCCACATTTTGTAGAGAAGGCTACTTTGATTCAGAATCAATGACATCAATGAAATATGAAATTTGGAATATGGAAAAAAATTTCTCTAATGTATGGCACCCCAATTCCACCCCAAATAATCTCTCTAAATTGTCCCCTTCTTTATTCCACATCGACAATATTGATGCCCAATGCACGTGCGTTCTCCTTCAAGTACTTGTCAATATAGTCCTCGAGCCCCTCGCCCTTATCGCCGTACCGGTCACCAAGGAGAATCTGCCTGGCCCTGAAAAGCCAGAATACCACATTGCTGAAGAAAAGCGTGACTCTCACCGTCACATACAGTGCCATCTCTGCCCAGGACGCCTTTCCCTCGAAACTCGATTCAAGCGAGATTTCAGTGAGCAAATTGATCCGATTGATCGGGCTGCCCATGCTCTGATTGAGGTTCTGCATCATGCGCATGGTTCTCTGAATAAAGAGCAAATCGGGCGGAAATTTGTCTTCGTCTGCTAGTAGAATTCTTAGAAGTTCTGTGGAGGAAGGTGCATTTTCTGCCTTGACCGTCGACGGCGGTTTCAATTGCACGATGGACTTCAAGAGATTCGGGGACCCGATCCCCCACTCGTCGGCCAAATCAACGATCTTCTGCAGGTCGAAGCTCAAAAGGTTTCTCCATAATGAGCAGTACTCCTGCTTGAACTTTGGCAGGAGCTCTATATACAAGCCGTGGTCCAAAATCACCATCTGCTGCTTTCCATTGTGTGTGCGCACGAGGAGATTTCCTGGATGCGGGTCGGAATGCACAAACCCGTAGTCGAAGATCTGTTTTGCGAAGATCGAGATGTATTGCGTCATGAGTCGCCTCAAGTTGACTTTGCTGTCGATCAACCGCTGTCTGTCGGTTAAGGAGATGCCCTCGATCCACTCTGTAATGAGCACTTGACTAGACGCGTATTCAGGGAAACTATTCGGCACATAGACGTCCAATTTGCGGGCAGAAGAGTCGTTTTCTATATACTTTTCGAGTCGTTGTGAGTTCGCACACTCGTGGGTGAAGTCGGCCTCCATCACGAGCTGGTCCGAGATATACTGGGTGGAAAAGTCGAGGGGCTGGTCAAACACCTTCGAGTACACCAGCGACATGATCCTGTACACCGCCAAGTCCGCGTAGATCTGGCGAGAAATGTAAGGGTGCTGGATTTTCACGGCTACTTCCGTTCTCCCTTCTTTTAAGCGTGCTTTGTGCACTTGTGCTATCAGCGCAGAGGCTATAGGTTCATGGTTGAACTCCTCGAAGAGCTCGGTCTCGTATGAGGGACCCAAGTATTTACGTAGAGTAGCATCGACCTCTGCCCACGAGTCGTTGGGTGCGTCGTCGTATAATCGTATGAAGCGTTTCTGAAAAGCCGCAGGGAAAAGTTCACCTTGATTGGCTATGGCCTGCCCCAACTTCACGTAAAGGCCCTTGTTTTTTCTGATCATGGTGAAAATGAGTTCTGCGCTTTCTTCGTGAAGGTCCTCGATGCTATCGTACTTCTCGCTGTTGGCATACTTGTACGCTACAAGGGATAAGACGTATACTGCTCTGACGCTTCTTTGTGCCACAGAGGCATAGAAATACTCGTCGATGGAATACGCAACTGCAACCGCGGAAGACGCATACAAGAGTCTTCGTATCCACGTGACGCCTCTTTTCGGTTTTGTGTTCTGATGTCCGTTTTGGGCGCTGGAAAAACGGACTTGTGCTTTTAAGGTCTGAGTTAGCACTCTAGGGCAAGCGCTGTTTGAACTAAGGTGGTGGAAGCCTCGTATATGCATTGTTGATTTAAGATTTGGTGTTATCGGTAAATTCCGAGATCGGCAAAGCATCTGTATCGGGATATTCCGCATGTTTTGATGCTTCTAATATGGGTATTTTTGTATTTGATGTTGAGAGTTAAATTCCGTCGACTCACAAGGCCCATATTTCCAGAGTGCGAAGACGCGCAACAATTAAGATAAGCGTCTGCGAAAAAACAATGTACAGTACCGTATGATGTTGTAGTTTCACCGCGGTTGCTGCATAGAACTTAGGTTTATAATTAGCCTCCTCCTCAAAGAGAGGATATGCCTGATTATCAAAATCAAAGTTACGCACGTCTCGAGCAAGGCTCTCTTGAGCTTGCTCATCTGAAACGGCGGAAACAGAAAGGGAGTCTGTCGACATAGTTGGTAAAGTTCACAATAGAGAGAGA
>JAJMCI010000243.1:8527-23414 GCA_030565705.1 Metschnikowia baotianmanensis | reverse complement strand
TGGAAGTCGACCGAGACCACGAGCTCACGAAGCTCCGGCTTTGGGAAGAGTACCAGGTGAAACGCGTCGAGGACGAGTACAAAGAGGCGATGGAGACCGCCACGTGCAACTACGACATGATGGTCAAGCTCTTGAAAGAAAAGTTCTACGATAAGCTCCAGCGGCAGGTCAAGCAGCTCAAGGAGGACAAGTTGCTCTTGAACTTGGTCAACGCGAGCCTGTGGAACGCCACAAACACGGCGGGGCTGTACCTGTCTGTTTCTGCATTGAATGCTGCAGCTGCGGCGTCGTCATTGTCCTTGACGGACCGCCGGTCGCTCCGAAAGCGGGAGTTTTCGTCACGTGTCACGGCCGGCGAGACTGACGAGCTCCTGGACTCCGGCGCGACGTCGGCGTCGACGCAAACTGGCCATTTAAGAAACGGTACTGCCAACGGCAACGTGTCGTCAGGCTACGTCTCCGTGCTGGGCAAAAGACGCCGCCACTACCAGACCCGGTACTCGCTGAACGACGAGCTTTCCGCCGGCATGCACAGCGCCGGAAACGGGCACAACGGCACGTCGAGCCTGGCGCTCAACAATGGTATAGGCAGTGGCAACGACAGCAACCTCAGCGACAAGGACTACGACACGTTGAACCACTTGATCATGAGCAACGAGGACGGCGGGATGTCGCGCATTTTCTCCGAGAAGGAGAGGCCGTCGGGGCGCCCAAACACCAGGGGCTCGCACCGCCAGTTTGTGGGTGTGCAAGGGCTCAAGCCCGAGGAGTTGAACGACGACCTCAGCTTGCTCCGGAACGCGACCAAGAGGGAGAAGTGAGTGTTTTGTGGGCCTTGGAGAGGGTGTCAGGGAAGTAGTGTTGATGGAGATATGATCTGTTTGGTCTGGAGGAGATTCGGCTTCTTTGTGAGCCATGTGTCGCCTATACGCAGAACTGCATTTTTGCATGATCACGACCAGTTGCTATTCATCACATTATCCTTTTATGATGTTGTCGTCACTAGCAAAACTCGTCCACGGTATCAGGCTCTTCATGTCACCTCATATCTTTGAGCTACCAATGATGAGAGAGGAGTGCGATGCAGAAATGTAGTCAATTGTGGCTATTATATTGAAAGGTCGCTACGCTCTTTAGTTGCTATAATCTGGGCATTGGCTCAGATATTTTGGTCCTGAGCAGTGACAGGCATGCTCCGTTGGAAAATGGTGGCATGGGCCGGAAATGCACTCGTTTGCACTGTTGATATCGAAGTGGTTTGCAATACTCATCCACTCTTCGCAGACTCGCAGGCTTTGTCTTACTCGCTTAGGTGACCCGAAACTTTACTTTACTACTTTGACATGCTGTTTGACATGCTGTGTGGGACCCCTGACACACGCGCGCATACAATTTCTCCTTGGTGTCGACACCTGCATCAAAAGCACGAATGGAAAATGTTGGAAAGGGATTGGCGCTGGTATTTCACCTTCCAAAACGACGAGAACACATGCATTATGCCAATGCACGTGGAAGGAAAGTCTAAAGTGACACAATGAGTAAAACTGGACAATTGATCTGTGGCTTGTGTGCAGGCACGCAGAGTTGGGCGCCGCATTCTTGCAGGACAATAGGGGAATACACCGCCTCAAAAAGGTACCAGGAACCAATGCTCATAGCCAAAAATACGAGGCATTCGTCTAGTTTTTCTCGGTATTTTTTGGCCTGAGTCTTTTTTTATATTCTTTGTTGGAAGGTTGGGTTCCCACGTGGTTTGGGAAAGCGCGCTCAGGTATAGGCTGAGGGCGGTGGTGTTTTTTTTTCCTCCTCAAAATTTGTCGCATGGTGCTCAAAACAGAGTACCTCTTTGTTCATCCAACGTTTTCAACCCGAATTTGCGGAGCGGTATCGTGGAGCAAACCTCCGAAAAACAACACGGTCTCTCATTTCCCACCTTCTACTTTCTTCTAGTCAGTCCCTTTTCTACGGGCGACCATCATTCGTTTAAAATTTTTTGAGATACTACACACACATACATGCGGGAGAGCACATCACGGGAAAGCACGAGTCCCGGCCGTGGGTTTCTCGAGTTCGAGGAGGAGAACGTCAGGACGCAAAAACAGCTGTTTTGGGCCAACCTTAAATGCCGGGCCGGCTTCCACATCACGTGCTTCAACCACAAATATCTCCGACAAACATCTCTTCTACGAAAGTTGCTTGTGTCGGTGTTTGTATTCATCATCCTCCTCGTGGTCCTAGGACTCACATTCAAACACATCAAAGGCAAGAAGGCTCCTCAGAGAGACTTCCCCGACTTCTCCCACGAAAAATCAGAAAATTTGTGGGCGATGAACTTGTCTTCGTCCAGAGACTTTCCGTTTGAGGTCGGGTGCCGAGAACCGGATACAGAGGGCCCCCGGGCCAACGCTTCGTTCGTGATGCTTGCCCGAAACTCCGAAGTCGATGAGGTGGTGAGCTCGATGAAGTCCATGGAAAGACACTTCAACCAGTGGTTCAACTACCCCTGGGTTTTTCTAAACGACGAGGAGTTTGACGACAACTTCAAGGAGACCGTTAAAAAGCACACCAAGTCCGAGGTCGAGTTTGGGCTTGTGGAATCAAAACACTGGGACTTTCCTCCCGAGATCAGCCGTGAGGAGTTTGACGCATGGATCCAGGGCCAGGGCGACCGCCGCATCATGTACGGAAACATGGAATCCTACCATAAGATGTGCCGGTTTTACTCCGGCCACTTTTACGACCACCCTTTGGTTCGGAAACGCGAGTGGTACTGGCGCGTGGAGCCCGAGGTGACGTTTTACTGTGATTTGACGTATGACCCGTTCATCGAGATGGAAAAGCACAACAAGAAATACGGATTCACCGTGGCGATCAAGGAGCTCTACTATACTGCGCCGTCGCTTTTCAAGACGACCAAAGCATTCATCAAGGAAAATAACATCAAGGTCCAGTCTGCGTGGGATCTTGTTGCCAAAAAGTACCCCTCGTTGAAAGGCCAAAACGCCGCTGAGTACGATTCGTGGGACGACATCGACGACTTGAAGCGGAAGGTGGAGGCGAACGTCAACCTCAAGCGGTTACTCCGAAAGAAGAACAAAACCAATAAGGACCTCCAGAGCATCAAAGAATACCATGACGTCATGAATATTTTCACGAAGGCGACCAAGAAACCGTCATTATACGAGGACAAGGACTATGATGAGGAGTACAACCTCTGTCACTTCTGGACCAATTTCGAGATTGCCAAGACGGAGATCTTTCTCTCGAAAACTTACCAGGACTACTTCACGTACCTAGATAAATCCGGAGGCTTTTACAAGGAGAGGTGGGGTGACGCGCCCGTGCATTCGCTTGCAGTTGCAATGATGCTTCCGGCAGACGAGCTACATTACTTCAGAGACATTGGCTACTTGCATTCCACACTTGGTCACTGTCCCGGAAATGCCCCCGGAAAGCAACTTCCCTACAAATCCAATGGGTACGAGGAAGACGAGTTGCCGTGGCACAAAACGTTTGCTGGTGAAGGGCCCGATAAACCCATCAAGAACGGTGTGGGGTGTAGATGCGAGTGTCCCTTGTTGACGCGAGACCTCGAGAACCGGAATTCTGTGTGTCTCAAGAACTACGCTAAGGTTTTGTCGGACGGGTACAACTCGCCGGAGCCCATAAACTTGGATAAATTGGAGCGGTTGGCCGAGCGCAAGATCAGGAAAAAGCTCAAGGCAGAACAACGGACCGCAGATGTGGCGTGAACATGACGGGGACATATATAGAAGGACGGCTTTAAGCTGATGGCAAGCCAAAAAAAGGGTATAGAGTTTAATAATTAGATGCTGAGAGAGGTGAAAAGACATGTATATGATGAGATGTACATGATGAGATTTATATGACGGAGAATTGCTGACAGAGTTTTGAGTAGAGCTCACTTTTGTGTTGAGTTTCTTGGAGGATCACAAAGCGGAACTCTTCACGTCCCCGGTTAAAATGAAACACACAAAAAAACAATCAACATGTACAAAGACCATGTAAACATCTACACTAGACAATTCTCGAATCGATCGTAAATTCTAATATACACTGAATAACAGAAGCTAGTAATACAAAGCGCTGGGCTCTTTCAACATTTAGTAAGCGAAAAGAGGCAGGCTGTTTAACCACCGAAACCGTACAAGGTTCTACCTTGTCTCTTCAAGGCGTAGACAACGTCAAGGGAGGTGACGGTCTTTCTCTTGGCGTGCTCGGTGTAGGTGACAGCGTCTCTGATGACGTTCTCCAAGAACGACTTCAAGACACCTCTGACCTCCTCGTAGATCAAGGCAGAGATACGCTTGACACCTCCTCTTCTGGCCAATCTTCTGATCGCTGGCTTTGTGATACCTTGGATGTTGTCTCTGAGGATCTTTCTGTGACGCTTAGCGCCACCCTTTCCAAGACCTTTTCCTCCTTTTCCTCTACCGGACATGTTGTAATATTATTTGTTGATGATAAAAAAAGAGGAAGGTAACGGAGCGGGCATGCGGTTATTTATATCAAGTCTGTGTTTGCACCCATGCCGTGGCGCACCCGCCAACCGCGGCTGCAGGAGCGTACCGTGATCCAAACAGACGGCCTCTGATGACGTGAAGCGTGTCCGCGACGAGGAATCGCGAGGGGAGCAGAGCGAAAAAACCGTGAGAAAGCGAGTGTGTGTGGTGCTGAGGATTTCGTGTGGAGTGCGTAGATTGTAGCACGCCCCACAGCACACTTTTCGAGTGTGAGTCGTGCCCAACGCGCGCGCGCCGTTGCTTTTCTCCCCGCGAAAAGCCAGTGGATCGTGTCGCGGGGCGACCAGAACGTTTTTTCACGCTCCCGCGCGTACGCGTATGTGTGATACTGCATCTTCAGGGTGCGTCTGCGACTTGTGTGTGGTTTGTATGGCAACTTAGAAGCGTTTTGGTAGCATTTCGATAGCGCGGTATCACACTAACGCGGGAGGTTGGCTGCGGGGCACACACTTCGCGACTGCAAACAAAACAAACAATGGCAAATCCCCTGCGCCGCTGCACTGCTCCGATTTCCATATATAAGTCTGACGAATCCGCGTCCATCACACATTTTTTTTATTCTGTATTCAAATCATTTACAATGGCTAGAACCAAACAAACAGCTAGAAAGTCCACTGGTGGCAAGGCCCCAAGAAAGCAATTGGCTTCCAAGGCCGCCAGAAAGTCTGCCCCATCTACCGGTGGTGTCAAGAAGCCTCACAGATATAAGCCAGGTACCGTTGCCTTGAGAGAGATCAGAAGATTCCAGAAGTCTACTGAGCTTTTGATCAGAAAGTTGCCTTTCCAGAGATTGGTCAGGGAGATTGCCCAGGACTTCAAGACCGACTTGAGATTCCAGTCCTCTGCCATCGGTGCTTTGCAGGAGTCCGTCGAGGCCTACTTGGTCTCCTTGTTCGAGGACACCAACTTGTGTGCCATCCACGCCAAGAGAGTCACCATCCAGAAGAAGGACATCCAATTGGCTAGAAGATTGAGAGGCGAGAGATCGTAAGGATCAGGTTATTTCCGGTATTTTATGTATAATAGTGTACAATACACAAACGTGGTAACTGGAGTTGTAGTCATGGTGATTTATCATTGTTTTGTTCAGGGGCGCTATGAGAAAAATCAGGAATCTCGTGCGAGATTTGAATGTGTGACTGCGTGGGTGTGACCCCAGTCAGGGTCCGCTGTGTGAGGTGCACGGATGTGTTCTCGCTTCCGCGCAGCAAGTTCCACCTTCTTAGAATACGAGGTGCGCAATTGCAAACGTCACTCGCGAAGTTCTCCGGTGGTATCATTCCCAATTGTCATACATACTCATTCTTTCAAACTGGAACTAACTCCCGAAAGAAACAGTTGACTAAGGAAGTAAGGCAACTCTATTAATCTTTTTTCAGGCTCGCGATTGAAGAACTACCACAGTAATCTACTACCGTACCTTCCCTCCCACATATCACCCACCACATTCCACCCACCATTCATATCATCGCAACTATGGACGACATTCAGAAGACCGCCACAAACTACGCCGACCTTGCCGGCCAGTCCCCGCTCCCTCCTCTTGCTGCATCTCTCTCGCTTATGTATGTCGGGTTATCTTCGCCCACAGTGCTTGCACTGAAAGTGGGATCCACCGGAGGCTCTTCGGCCTTTTCCAAATCGGCCACCCTTTCAAAACCAACGCGTAAGACGTGTCTTTTGTTCGGTGCAGCGAACGCATTGGGCTCCTGGATCATTTACGACGGCGACGTGACCAACGGTGCAGGATTCACGTTTGCGTGGTCCACTTTGTACCTCATTGTAAACGGGCGTCCTTCTTTCAGAAGCATGTTGAGGGGCAGATTGAGTCCCGTGGCACTTTCCGTGTTGGCGCTTGGCAACGCCGGGATCTACGGAAAACAGTTTTTCTGGCCCGCAGCCACCCCCAAGCCTTTGATGTAAATGACGAAAATTGAAAGGCTGATGATGTATTATTATGGTTCCATCACCGGCGGTGATCACTGGATGTATATTTATTAAATTTCAGGTGAGATATGCCCAAAATGATATGGTTCTGATCCGTACGGGCTAAAAACGTATACACTTACCTCTTAATGTCGTTGTATGCTGGTTTGCTGTATGTTGAGACACTAAGTGGGAAAGAGATGGACTGTAAGTACCTCATGACCAATGTACGTATATCGTAGTTGACTCGTGAACCAGTTGTAATAAAGAAATCATCAACTTATTGTTCCATGAGTATTGTGAGTATGCTGAGTATTCTGAGTACGCAACATCGGATGTAAGACAGATCACAGTATCTTTTTCAACTCAATCATTTTACGCGATTCACACTGGAAAATCATTCACTAGCGTCATGAATGTTTACCTACTACTCTCCTACTACTCCTCCGTCCCATACTTTCATTGTATACACAACTGCCTACTTCACCCTTTTTGGTTTTATTATTTGTCATGAGTGGGAATTCTAGCTGTTTGCAAGTAAGCTAGACATATATACATGTGTGGTTATTCTGTATGATTATTCTGTCTGAGAGGTTGAGTGGTAGTCTGAGGAGATGAAAACGGATAGAGAATGAATTAAACCTTCTTGAGGTGTAATGGAACCAAATAAGTGGACTCTTTGATGAAAACACGATACCCATCGGTTTGGTCATGTACTTTATCATCTACTTAATTATCTGGTTTATCATCTAGTTTATCATCTAGTTTATCATTCAGTTTATCATATACTTAATCACCAACTGAACATCTCCTTCATCATCTTCCTTTTCATGTACTTGATCATCTAGTTTATCATCTAGTTTATCCACTACTTTATCCAACACTTTATCCTCTACTTTATCCTTTATTTTATCCTCTACTTCATCCTCTATCCTATCATCTACTTAATCTTATCTTCAATCATGCAATTCATCATCTATTGAATCACCTACTTAATTACCTATTTAACCATCAACTTTGACTAATCCTTCATGTTCTCTATCATCATCTATCTTCTCCATTTTTTTCGTAATACATTTTGTCATGTACTAAATTATTTACTTGGTCATCTATTGAATCATCTATTTCTTCATCTGCCTTAAAATCTATGTCATCATCTACTACATCATCTACTCTACCATCCACTATGTCTTGGACATTATCATCTACTTGCTCAATTAGTTCATTGTCTACCTTATCATATACTTGAACATCTGCCGTATGATCTATTTCAAGATTTATCTCACCATCTGCTTAATCAGCTATTTCACCATTTACCTTAATTTCTAACTCGTGATTTACTTCGTGATGAACTTCATCGTGTGCTTCATCGTTTGATTTATCATCTCTCCAATCGTTTGATTTATCGTCTCTCCAATCGTTTGATTTATCATCTATTTCCTCATCTAGTTTATCCTATACTTCATCATCTTTTTCATCATCCACTTGATCATCCATTTTCATCATCTGCCTTATCATCTATTTCGTCGTCTACTTTACCCTCGACTTTACCCTCTATTCTAGTCTCCTTAATCTCACCTCACCTCCTCCCACACATCAAAAAATGCCTAATTTTTCTCTATAGTCCGTATAACATCCCCCAATCTCATACTCCCGCCTCCTCATTGCCACTTCATCGGTAGAAAGCCCTCTTTCTGAGCATACTCTCGTATCTTCTTCTCATCATATAATTCAATGAACTGCTGGTCCATGGGTCTCTCTTTTGGCGCGGCAAACGTCCTATACTCATCGAATATGATCGTGAGGGACCATCCCTGGAGTCTTCTGAGCACTCCTACGAGACATCCCGTGCGATGTTTACCCCTATTACAATGGATCAAAATCGGCTGGTTTTCAGGGTTCATCACGATTTTCATCGCCGCCGTGATGAGATCACTACTGATCACGACAAAGGGCTCTTTGTTGCCCGACATGCCGAGCTGAAACAACTCGATGCCCTCTTTTTCGAAGAATTCCTGTTGTGCCATGGGATATTCCTCTGGTATCAAGCAAAGCACCGATTTGAGCCGCAATTTCTTGAGAAACCCGAAGTTTTGCGTCTGCGGGAACGACGAACGATACACTCCGGCCACTACAGGGGCGAAATTCTCCGGCGGAGTCACGGTTTCTGTACCTATATCTGCACTTTTGGAAGTATACATAGATGCGCCCTTTTCGCCCGGATTTCCATCGAACTTGTCGTCCAAATCCTCCTCGAACGTCATCTCGTCCTCCTCGGTCGTTTTCCCTGCGCCTTCCTCCATTTTGAGCGCCGATAAACGAGATCGTAGCCCGTTTGTGTTGGTAGGTTGAGTATGAGGCACGTGACCTGGGTTGAAACCGCTATACTCGGGCGATTCGGCCCGTTTTTGCGGCAGTAGGCTGCGCTCACGGCACGGCCCGAGGTCCTCGTCCATCTGGAACGGGTCGTCGAGAAATTCCGTCATCAGAAGTGTGGAAAATAAGGGAGAATGTTGAAAATCTGGGTGTCAGGGCTTGGATTTCGTGTTTTGGCCGTATTTGGCGAGAAAAAGTGCCGAAAATTAGTGGGCCGCTTATTCTGGTCTGCCTGATGACGTGGCGGTCTTCAAAACTGGAGATTTGGCAAGACGTGTGATGATGAATACGGGATATGGCTCGTCTTGTGCAAATCTAGGTAACCGGTCCCGGTGAGCAGTGTGCTATATGCAGGTCATTCTCGGTGGATGTCGCTGTGTCACAAGACTTTATCATGAGGTGGGAAGTGTCCTAGATTTGAGCTATAAGTGTATGTTTTTTAGATTTTATTGATTTTTTTTCAATTGCAGTTCTCAGAGTCAGGGTTTTCAAAGTCAGAAGGTTTAAAAAGTTGCAACTTTGAATCGACTTGTTATGCCAGCACTAAATGAAACTCTAGGGAGTTCTGTCACGTGCACCTTCATGGTGGGCTCTATGCCCCTATATGCAAGCCGATAAGTAATGCACGAATATTGATATGCGAGAGACTTGGCATGGTAGGGAGATATATCGCGTTGGAAAAGTTTGAGATCTTTTGAATAGTCATTCTTGAGCAAATGATCAGTTTGCCATAGTTTTGAAGTACGGTGTTATAACCTTCTCGTGTGTGATCGTACAGTGCACCTGCTGCAAATCCAGGTGAGTATATTGCAATGCACACAGTGCACACATCCACATGCAAGAGGCATAGAAAAAAGAAAATTGCGAATTGCGAGTACCGCTGTGGGAGCTCACACTTCATGTAGTCAACACTAAAAGTTGGATGGCACACTTGCAAATGTGGCACGTGATGGTCGCACACAAAGCATCATTTGCACTTGGCCCCCTCACTGGTGATACCAGCGTATAATAAACACACAGAGGTTGGCACCCCTTGTTTTACAATTAAAAGGAAGTGTATAGTCTAGAAAAGGCAATTACCAAAACCAAACTCTCAATTGTTATTATCGTCAATACCACATGTTGTTTTGGTTGGAGTCCTCTGCATTCCTTGGGTGTACTTGAATGTGAACCTCTGTTCATAATTAGGGCCTGCACTCACACGTGGATATATCAATTATTAAACGGAAACAATACCATCTTTGGATACAAGAAAGAACGGTTATTATAAGCTAAATCATAAGAACAGAATATGAAAATAAAACATTGAAAAGGAGAGGGCATCAATGGCAAAGCACAGATACATATCCACACAAATATATAAAACACACTGTTTATCGCTCATACGCCTGCTCCACCTCCACCTCTCTCAATATCCTCTCTATCGAGTCCACATCACCCTGCATACCCGCAGCCTCGGGAAACGACTCTGCCAAAGTCCCTTTTTCGTAATCTGAAATGGGACTATTTGTCTTCAGTGCCTTGTAGAAGGAAGAAGACCCGGTTTTCGCCGTGTCGTTCGTATCACGTGACGACGTCCTGCTGAAGTACGAGTTCTGGCACGAGCTGGGCACCGAAGTGTTATTTGCCGACAGGGCCCAGAGCGAGCTAAGTGGGAGGTTACACACGATGATGATCACACTTAAGTTGAGGAACACGTTGGAGCCCGAGCCTGTATACGACCAGATGACCATGATCGACGGAATGATGCATGTTTGCGTGGACATGATGAGAAGAATATGCATGGCGTCAAACTGCTTCAACCCCAACACTCTTCTAGTTCTGACGGCGAAAACCAACTTGGCAACTAGTAAAACGCAAGTGAAATTGATCGACGCCGCAAACATGATGAACGGGAGATTGTTTTCCCAGCTGGCGTATCTCGTAAATCCGTTGGTGATTTCGGCCTTCACGTTCAAGAGATTGTGGGTCACACTTATGATATAGAGCACCACCACCACGATTGCAAGAGCCCCGGAGCATATCGGAAGAATCCACCCCAAGGCCTTTGCCCGTGTGGACTTGAAAATCACGTAGATCTGAAACACAAGGATACACTCGATCGCTGCTATTAATAGCACATAGAATGTGTTCACTGCGACCGTCATGTGGTAGGCGCTCCAGAAATCGTAGAACATGCCTGTGTATGTGAACGATAACGAGTTGAAGGGGCCAAGAAGGTATCCGATATAGAGGCCCGAACGGAGCACGAGGAATAACAATGCTACTTGGTGTAGAATGAACATGGGTGTTTTTTTGTTCACCATAATGAACCACGACACCAACATGAGCAAGGCGCCTGCTCCGATGGCAAGTCCTTGCGCAATGGCCATGCGGATACTGTCATGTAGAGATGTGTCAAGCTGGCCAAAAGGAACAGATAAGAGTGTGTCTTGTATAGTATAGCTGAGAAGCACCTCGCGGGGGTCAAACTGATCCATGTTGCAAGGAAGATATAATGGAATCTAGAAGGAGGATAGTATGGAATATAGAAGATTGATATTAAAAACCAGATGTAGCACAATGAGACAGTTCCACTTGTATGGAATAGCCATCACGCTCTTATATATGGGGTCGATGGAGGTGGGTGCAAAACGTGCATGAGACGTTTAAGTGGGTTGCCGCATTTGGCAGCCACAATGGGCTGCGGTGGCCATGCAGCACACGCACGCCGGAAGTGAACCACATTGTGCAAACCTGGCGGGGAGAAAACAACTCAAAGTGCTAAATGCCGGCCGCTTTTGTACAGGGGTGCGTCTTCAGAAGGTTCTCTGTCAGTGTGGTAGAGGGATTCTCGAATAATTCCGTATTTAAGGTATAAACTCCTTGAGATAGTTTCTGAGTGTTCGCAGCATAGAGATGAAAGTAGAGATGTGTGGAAAAAGACTGGCCCAACTATAGAAAAAGAAGATGAGTTAGAAGTACGAAGTGGAAAACCCAGAAGCTTGAACAATAGATGAAGTGCCCGAATCCTGAAACATGGGTGATGCTCAGGGCTCGGCAATTTCTGCCTTGCATAGCGTATCACGTGCTTGCTTCCAATTGCATTTTCTGGTTTATCGCAGTCAAGCAGTCGAGAAGTCACGTGCGCAATTCGTTCTTGGACAAGTGCATGAAGATTTATAGGTGTACACATGGCCTTTGTTTTACGTGTGGTGCCTAGAATGGGAGTGATACACTTTTTGACCGGTGCCAGAGTAAAAAAAAGAAAAAAGAAATTAAGAAACGGAAAAGGCCGAAGAACATGTGGGCCATACATGACGTGCCCCATCCATCGGCCCTGTATATGAAGCTATCGGCTTACTGTCCCATTTGGGAAGTACAAAAAAGTACAACATCGATGGATGGGAAACGACACTGCCAATGCAAGATTGAAATGCATTTTTTTTTTTTTTTTGGTAGTATTTTCTTACTTCTTTTTTTCTTGATAGATTTATTCATCCAAGGGCGGCTCAAAAGTTTCCTGCTAAGTTCAAAAACTGTACGACACTGACAATACAAGAGTGGGATGCAAAGTAATCGAAGTCAGAGATGATCTTCATTATTTCACGTACAGGGTTTTGAATAAAATGCTGGATTTACAACAGCAACAAAAGAAAAAAAAAGCGTATCAAAGACCCAAACGCCATCCGTCCAGAATTTGTAATGGAGATCACGAATCTGTTCATAGACTACCAGAAAAACGTCAAGGTAACCATGAACAAGATTCGAGCGTTGATTTCTGAAAGTGAATTTCATTCGGTCAAATGCAAATGCAAATTCAAAGGATATTGTCGTACTACTCTACGCGTTTGCTTTAAAGCAATTGAAGATAAAAGAAGAAAAATAACATGCTCGTAGCACTACGGTCAGCATTACGAAAACTAAATATAAATTGCCCAAGGATCCCAACTATCAAGAACTCAGAGACCCAAGTGCGTGATTATTGAAGGTAAAACGGAAACAGATGTTCGTATTGATTTGTCTTTCTTTTTTTGAAGAAGAAGATCGTATTTCAGGCAAGGAAATATCTCTACTCAACTACTCCTCTAAATTCATAAATACATCTGGAGAAGGCACTGAGTATCGAGACACTCCAGCATTCCCAAGCCCTAGTCTTTTCTTCTTTTCGTTTTTCTTTTCAGCTTTTCCTTTTAACATACACTAGCCGTATGTGAAAACCACATCCGATAGTCACTGTCTTACTTTGCCCCAACGCCCATTGCCTTTTTTGCCTTTTAGAATTTCTCTCGTTCTTCTTCGTCTATCTATCAAACGCCATGTCTTTTTTTCTATCTAAAGTGTAACTTTTTTCTTTTCTTCTGGGACGCTGTTCATTTTTATGTCCTGTTCTCAGGTATGAACATGGCTCGAATGATATCTTTTAGAAGCTCGAACATTCCTCAGTTGGTCCCTGATGTCTTTACCTTTCTTGAAACGTCTGAAACTCTGGGATTGAGGATTCCACTTCTCGCCTTGAAATGGAACGCAAAGAGAATCAGCCCCGTTTCCAAACTCTACGCAACTCATCTTCGATTTCACAGATTGCAACTTCGAAACAAAGAAATGGGACTTCGCTTTCATTCGATTGTATTTTTACCAAAACTAATGCTTGAAGAGGAGAAATAAAACTTTCAGTTTTGTGTTCCAGGCATAGGGAGGGCAAGATACATATACTCGGTAGACTTTGTCAAGAAACCAATCAGGTTTGCTTGATTACTCAAAGATCTGTGATAATGATGCCAACCTGGAATCAAAGATTTATATTTGTTTAGAGATATGGGTGATTGAGTGCCAAGGATAGCCCACAATTGTGTGGTTTTCGCCCATTCATCATAACATTCACATTATCATTCATAATAGAGATGTCTTAGCATATCATCTAAGAAGGAGAAGAATGAGTGACAATTTAGCGTAATAGTGGAGACTTTCTTCTCATGAATAGGAATCAGAATCGTCGGCTCATTCAAAGAAGATCCTTGAGATATTCGAAAAATAAAGGACCGACTTGTAACTCATCATTTCGGTATGTATTTGGAAAACACCTTTTGATAGGAAGCATCCCAAAAATGTTAGGGAATAGTCGGATATCCTCCCGAAATGGGCAAGTTGGCAAATATCCCATAAAACGGGAATCTTTCTAACGTTGGAATATATGAGGAGTGCGATCATCCTCATTAAGTATAAATTTAATGAATTGTCTTCATCGTTATGGTTTTTCTTGATCTCTTTAACTAGCTAGCTATATCCACGAGAAAGGGCTCCAATTTAGCCGTGTTACACAATAGATTGGTGATTATATTAAATCATTCTAGCCATCAAAAAAAAAAGAAAAAGGAACACCAATCCTTAGGGTAGTTAACAAAGTTGATTTCAACACGTAGTTGAGGTCGATTCGTGAGATATGACCTCGAAATAGGTTAGAGGTTTCATGACTAAAGGCACAGTTTTTGAGCTTAAAAGGTAACTTTTGAGCTCCCTTCTAATTAATGAATTCATCAAATATCAAAAGAAAAAAAAAAAGAGGCTCATAAGCAAACTATGCATGGAGGCAAGGAGGAATCAATGCCTTATTCAAAACAAGAATACTGGAGACATTTCTGATGTGAATAAAGATTGGTATTGTCGGCTAAATCAAGATATATTCTCAAGAGGTCAACGACAAAAATACTTATAACCAATCACTCGGTCTCGACCAAAAAGGCTTTGCGTACCAGCGTTTTAATTCTTTTTAATACAAAGCTGTCCAGAAGATACTGACTATATATTACCGGGTATCCTTCCGAAATAGGCAATGCGGTCGTCTTATATACAAGGCCGACGACAATCGGGTACGACACTCACAAAGATAACGGGCATGCAAAGTCATACATTCTTCGGAATTTTCTCCAATTTTCAAGTATATCCATAACCAGATTCGCTTTTTATTTTAACATCCACTCTCTTTCAAATAAAATTTTCCCTCAAAGTTCAAAAAAATGTGTTTTTATCTTTTTTTTTTTTTTTTTTTTTTTTTTTTTTTT
>JAJMCI010000242.1:0-23614 GCA_030565705.1 Metschnikowia baotianmanensis | reverse complement strand
CGCTCTTGGCCTACACCTTGGGTGTCAGACAGTTGATTGTTGCCGTCAACAAGATGGACTCCGTCAAGTGGGACAAGAACAGATTCGAGGAGATCATCAAGGAGACGTCCAACTTCGTCAAGAAGGTCGGCTACAACCCCAAGACCGTGCCCTTCGTGCCAATCTCCGGTTGGAACGGTGACAACATGATCGAGGCCTCCGCCAACTGCCCTTGGTACAAGGGATGGGAGAAGGAGACCAAGGCCGGCAAGTCCACCGGTAAGACCTTGTTGGAGGCCATCGACGCCATCGAGCCTCCTTCGAGACCCACCGACAAGGCGTTGAGATTGCCTTTGCAGGACGTCTACAAGATTGGTGGTATCGGAACGGTGCCAGTTGGCCGTGTCGAGACCGGTGTGATCAAGGCCGGTATGGTTGTGACTTTCGCCCCTGCCGGTGTCACCACCGAGGTCAAGTCCGTCGAGATGCACCACGAGTTGTTGACCGAGGGTCTCCCCGGTGACAACGTCGGTTTCAACGTGAAGAACGTCTCCGTCAAGGAAATCAGAAGAGGTAACGTGTGCGGTGACTCCAAGCAGGACCCACCTAAGGGCGCTGCCTCCTTCACCGCCCAGGTCATTGTGTTGAACCACCCTGGCCAGATCTCGTCCGGTTACTCCCCAGTGTTGGACTGCCACACCGCGCACATTGCCTGTAAGTTCGACACCTTGTTGGAGAAGATCGACAGAAGAACCGGTAAGTCCTTGGAGGCCGAGCCCAAGTTCGTCAAGTCTGGTGACGCCGCCATCGTCAAGATGGTCCCCACCAAGCCAATGTGTGTCGAGGCTTTCACCGACTACCCACCTTTGGGTAGATTTGCCGTCAGAGACATGAGACAGACCGTTGCGGTCGGTGTCATCAAGGCTGTCGACAAGTCCGAGAAGGCTGGTAAGGTCACCAAGTCCGCCACCAAGGCCGCCAAGAAGTAAGCTTCTGGAGGCGCTAGCTACATATCACGCTAACACAGTGTTTTGAAATTACGTTGCTGTAGAATTGTTTTGGTAGGGAGTCTGGATTCGACTGTTCAAAGCTGGCTAGACTCATGGTTCTGGCCGTTTAAAAACACGTGGCGGGAACGCGCGTGGTTGTGCAGGATGTACTGCATATAAGGCATATCAGCAGAGATTCCCATTCCCTATTACTCGCCCACATCTTATGTCGCCAGCATGAAATCTTCAGATCTGATTCAAGTCCATATTTGTAACCCCACTCTCTCTTGAACTGTTATTTTGTGACTTCTGGGGGATACTGGCCGATATCTGGATCCACCATATGCGGTGTACGGGTGTCATCGCGCAATAGCCGCGCTGCAGATCCATTCCAGATTCGGGCATGCTACGTTTCTTCACCAAAACAGACGGTGAACTGCCCAGAATTCGAGTCCCCGTTTATCTAAGACAGTAAAGTACACTAAAAACACTATCATGGCATCTGTAATGAACCGGGGCGCGGCCCTTTTCGACGAGAGAGACTACAACCACGCCACCGACGCCACGTATAAAAACTACAGGCAAAAGGCGTCGGAGTTGTACGAAAAGAAAAACCAGCTCTCCCAGCAGTCGCAGGCAGCGTACAAAAACGGCGATAAAGAGAGGGCCCACGAGCTCAGCGAACAGCTGAAACGGCTCTTGCAGGAAGCCGAGGGGTTCAACCGAAAGGCCGCAGAGTACGTGTTTCTTGAAAACAATGCCGATTCTCTGGGCGACGAGATCGACTTGCATGGGTTATACGTGAAGGAGGCCAAGTGGATCTTGGAAAAACGCATCAGCGAGGCGATCAGGACCAACCAGCCAAATCTTAAAGTCATTGTAGGTAAGGGAATGCACTCTGAAAACGGCGTGGCCAAGTTGAAACCAGCGATTGAGGAGATGTGCAACGAGTCGAACTTGAAACACCACATCGACAAGAAAAACGCGGGCGTCATGGTCATCGACCTCTCCAACACCTCCAACCAGAACATTCCTTCCCACTGGGACTCTTCTCCTATGGGCCTGGCACAGAACCATCCAGGATACCAGCAACAACAGCAGCCTCAATACCAGCAACACCAGCAGCAGCAGAATCAGCAGAATCAGCAGGGCTTTCAAACGGGCAATGCGGTGGTGGACATGTTGTTGAAGGTCTTGTGCAACTGCTTGAAGTGAGTGTTTTTTCATTGTTGGGGTTGTTGGTGAGGAGTGCTAGTGAGGAGTTGCGGTGAAGTTGTGAGGCCTGGAAGGGCCGATTTGTATTTGTATGTGTCATCTAATGTATTATTGTTAATTTTGATTTCCGTGTGTCCAAATATAATCGTGGTTTCGGGGGCTTATGGGCTCTTATGAAGATGCAACCCTCACCTTATTTATTCCTATTCTTTATATTCCTGTTCTTTTTGTTCCTGTTCTTTTTTTTCCCTGTTCTTTTTTTTCCCTGTTCTTTTTTTTCCCTGTTCTTTTTTTTCCTGTTCTTTTTATTCCTCTTCCTTTTATTCCTCTTCCGTTTAGTCCTCTTCCTTTTATTCCTCTTCTTTTCATCCCTCTTCCTTTTAGTCCTCTTCTTTTTATTCATCTTTCATATTCCTCTTCTTTTATATTCCTCTTCTTTTATATTCCTCTTCTTTTATATTCCTCTTCTTTTTATTCCTCTTTTATATTCCTCTTCTTCCTGGCTTACTCAAATAGGAAACAAGTATGGAAAATGGCTCATTATTTGAAGATCAAGTTTTGAGGTGAGGAAGGGCCTATTTGTATTTGTATGCCTCATGTAATGTATTTTTGTTAATTTCTGAGTGTCTAAAGCCCAAATATATTTGTGGATTCTGGGGCTCATAGGCTCGTATAAAGATGCAACACTCACCTTATTATTATTACCATTCTTCTTTTTCTTCTGCTTCTTCTTGAAATACCCAAACAGGAACAAATATGGAAAGTGGCTCATTATTTGCAGATCAAGTTTTGAGGTTAGGAAGTGCCTATTTGTGTTTGTATGTATCATGTATTGTATTCTTGTTAATCTCCGATCGGCTGAATGTATATGTGCTTTCAGGACCTCTCTTGAAGATGCAACTCACACCTTCTTCTTCATCTCGCTCTTTTTATTCTTGTTCTTTTAATTCTTCTTCTTACTCTTCATCTTTATCTTCATCTTCATCTACATTATATTTATCCTTGTTCTTCCTGCTCTTCTTGTTCTTTTAATTCGTATACTTACTCCTCTTCCATCTCCTCCTCTTCTTACTCCTCATCATCTCATCATCTTGTTCTTCTAGTTCTATTTCTTGTTCTTCTTACTCCTCCTCCTCCTCTTTTTCTTTTTCTTTTTCTTCTTGGTGAACTCAAATAAGATACATGTATGGAAAGTGGCTCATTATTTAAAGATCTTGCGCTATACACTGTACTTAATATAGGTCCACCCCAAAGCATTTCGTTTTCGCAGGCAGGTTCCCGACCAATGCTGGATAATGTTCGCTTTGAGACTCGGAGATGCATTTTCAATCACACCCCACCATGTTCCAGCATCCATCATCGATCTCCGTATGGGCGGTCTTTGGCTTGTCTTTATTCCCACCGTTTGTTTCTCCCTTGGCTTTGACACTCTCTTGGATTTAAATCCCTCTCGGATTTGCTTCTTCTCTACAGCAAACCCCTAAAACATCGCCTTCTTATCAAATACAGGGCTCAAGACATTAGTATACCATGCACCTAGGCATTCCCACCCGACTTCTTCACAACTTCTTCAACAACTTCTCTAACAACTTCTTTCAAAACCTCTTCACAACTCCTTCACAACTCCTTCATAGCTTCTTCGACTTCTCTAAAACCTTCTTCACCACTTTCCTAACACGCACACCCGCCCGAGGAGTTCTCTAAAGTGATGTTGATGGCGTCGTTGTAGTCGTCGTTGATATCGTTGCGCGCGCTCTCGGTCAACTCCTCCTGCTGCAACGCCATCTTGGCAATGACCTCGAACGCGGCCTCGACGTTGACGGCGTCCTTGGCGCTGGTCTCGAACACGGGGTAGTTGGCGCCGCCCAACTGGTTCTTGGTCACGTGCATCAACTTCTTCTGCAACGACGCGATCTTCTTGCTCTCGTCGACGTCGATCTTGTTGCCGATCACGATGAAGGGGAAGTCCTGCGGATTCAGCACGTTCAGCTGGATCAAGAACTCGTCCTTCCACGAGGGCAAACTGTTTAGGGATTTCTCGTTGGTTACATCGTAGCACAATACACAGCAGTCGGCGCCGCGGTAGAACGCCACGCCCAAGCTCTGGAACCGCTCCTGGCCCGCGGTGTCCCAGATCTGTAAAGAGACCGTTTTGTTGTCGATGGCCAAGTCTTTTGTGAGGAAATCGGCGCCGATGGTCGCCTTATACTGGTGCGAGAACTTGCTGTTGACAAACTGCTGCATGAGCGACGTCTTGCCCACGCCGGAGTCGCCGAGAATGATCACCTTCAACAAGGTCTTTTTTCTACTGGACATGTTTTTTTTGTGTGTTTCTTTATGTTTTCTGTGTGGTGGTTGCTACGTTTGAGGAAGACAGACCCGGGAATTAGAGGGCTATGATAATGTGTCGAGGCGTGCTTTTAAGTGGGAGATATTAAAAGGAGAATGAAAATGTACTTTTTTTTGAGCACTGATCAGGGTCCTTGGAGCTTTTTGGGTTTTTTTTTGGGGTTCTTGGTGCGTTTGCTTCTTCTGGTTGTTGTACTCTCACAATCTAGCCGAGGCTTTGAGGTTTAAGGCAGGCCCGATAGTGTGCGCATTATCGTGGGCCCGTTGTATGGGGCCCTTTGTATGGGGCCAGTTTCAGGGCCAAATGGGGCCAATTAGGTATCAGAATCTTTAAAAGAAAATGCTTTTTTTTTGTCTTCGATACGGATTTTTTTCTTTCTTTCTTTCTTTTTCTTTTTTTTTTCTTTTTTCTTGATAGATTCATTTGACTCATAATTTTTGTTTGTTTTGATATTCTTTTTGGTAGATGATTGTTTCCTATTGATTAAAGGGGTGCTCAAGTCCATTTTCTCCCTTTTATAGTGTTAAGAATGTGTTCTGCATTGGATGTTGGACCAATTAATCAAATGATAAGGCTTACGAAGCAAAGATCATCTTTTGCGAAAAAGAGAGCTATTTTTTGGTAGATACATTGATAAAGGAGTAGCTCAAATGTCACCTTCCTAGCCCAGAAACTGTAAAGCTATACAAATAACCTTTGATTAATTTCGAGGTCACATCTAACGAATCACCTACGAAGATTCCAACCTACCCTCTTCTTCGTGTGGAAATTAACTTTGTCAATTACCCTAGATGGATCGCTCTCCACGCTTTTTGACTGACGTATACTCAAGCTTGGCCAATTTTTATCGTTTGAAAAGATAGAGGCCGTTGTCGGAGTCAAGAATTCCATTTATGCCGTGAACTCCATCTAATTTTTTGATTAACCTGATTTGATCGCTCTTTTTTTTTTTTTTTTGATAGATAAATCGATTAAAGGGGGGCTCGAGAGATTTTTCTCCATTTAAAATTGACAATTTAGATTTCTCTGTCTTGCGAGAATCTCTTTTTAATAGATTTAGTGTGTTTTGCATTGGATGTTGAACAAATGATTCCGATACAAATGATTCCGATGATGATGGCTATAAGGCAAAGATGAAATCATTCTTTGCAGAAGGAAAAGCATTTTTTTTGATAGGTGCATCGATTAAAAGGGAGCTCGAAAGTTACCTTCTTAGTCCAAAAGCTGTACAGCTATACAAACAACCTTCAATCCAACTCGAGGTCAAATCTGACGAATCACCTTCCACGATTCCGACCTAACCTCTTCTTCGTGCTGAAATCAAATTTGTCAACTTCCCTAAGAATGAATCGCTTTCAATCCAGGCTTATTAGTCCAGTTATGCCACACCCATATTCTGGGCAATCTTTGTTAGCTATCTTTTAAACTTTTCTTTTTGGTATTAACTAATTCGAACGCTCTTCCATAATTACCTAATCCTCCATACAATTCCGTTCCCGCCGTGTCTATGCCCAAATTTATAACCATTTGTATAGGTTTTCCAAATAGTGATCCTTTTTTTTGGTAGATGACAACCAAATCCTGTTTTATCTTAGCCATAATCCCATTGTCCTACATGATCTTCATTCAATAGTACAATATAGTTGTTTCTTCGATAGCCTTGTGTGATGTTATGGAGTATCAATAAAAATGGAGTATCAATAGAAATGAAGTATCAATAGAATTGGAGTATATGGACGAAAGATTTTCATCTGGCGGAACCATACAATATATAGCACGGGTGTTACTGATGTGGAATGAGATGGAATACTATCGACTCGTCCACTAAACCCCTCTTATTTATCTATTTTCAAATGTGGAAAAGAAGAAAAAGTTTTTTTGGAACCACGGGAGAAAATTTTACCTAGAGTCGTCCTTTAAGTCATACACTGCGAGCCTGTGGACTGGGTGCCTAGGCTTTTTCCAGATTTGCAGCCGTCCGGGGTACCAAATCATAGATAGGAATGGCATGTCAAGAGTAAGTTTTCTCTTCTGTTCTGGATAGATGCTGCTTCTTTGAAAGCAGTGAGTCTCTTGATTCAAAGTTTTTTCTTCTGGCTGACCTTCAGATTGGGCAGAAGGACAGGGTAAGATAGGAGACATGCTCTTGATTTTTGCTGCCCACAGGTAGAAGTGGCCACTTACTAGCAAGCGCTGACAAACACGAAGTAGATGACAGAAAAACAGAAAAGGGGTGAAGCAGATGAAAGAGAGACAGAGAAGAGGTGAAGTAGATGAAAGAAAAACAGAACAGAGTCGAAGTAGATGGAAAAATAACAAAACAAAGATGAAGCGATGCAGAGAAATAGAACAAAGACGAAGCGATGAAGAGATTGTGGAGTCCAAACCGATCTGGATCATGGCGAAGAAGTTCATTGCGTGTGGAGGGGAAGTGCCAAATATCAAGCAGCTCGTTCAATGAGGGTCGTCGTGGTGTTGAAGAACCTCTAGGAAACCGGGGAATTCCTAAAATTCACACGTGTATGATAAGAACCATGCGGCCACAAATATGTGGTGTATACGAACCTGAGGAGAGATAAGGCCTGCGTCTGTATGAGTGTGTGCCGTATGTTTGCAGGGCCCCACACTACATCAAAGGTATCAATTTAAAAGACTACAGACAGTTGGGGGATGCAAACACAAAAAACACAAAAAACACATACGCCTAGCCCATTGATGCCCCCTCTCCTTCGGCCACAAGCCCCTCTTCTTCGTGCCAGTAAAGAAGCCATCCTTAAACACACGTTCTTCCAAAAATCCGACGTGGCTTAAAAAAGGACCCGAGGCTTTGATGAAGCTTATTAATCACAATTCGATGGCAGGAGCGGGCACAGGGTCCTCATTAGCGCAATGCAGATATCCAGTTGCAAACCTGCCCCGTTTTTTCTTTCGATATCCCTTTTCGACCACGATAGTTTTTCTCGGGCGCTAGGTAATTTGTCATCGGAGTGCATTTAGACCCGAGCGGCTTGACAAGCTCGCCACAGCTTGGCGGAGATATTCCGCATTGGGCAACCGTGGAGAACCATTTGTCAGGAAGCGTCGGGAATTTTCAGATACGGCGGTTTTTTTCATTTGATCACAACAGGGTCTTTTATGAAGATAGGAAGTGGTGCAGAATAAGAATGGAGGAGATACTCAGGGAGAAAAAGAAGAGACCCCTTGGTTCTTGGAATTCACCTTCCTCTAATGATAGTGGAGTCGTTTAAGACCTTCGGGTCATGCCTACGTGTGTGGAAGACAGAGAACACAAAAAAAGTAGAGAAAAATACAAGAGATGAAAAATACAAGAGATGAGAAATACAAGAGATGAAAAAAGAGAAGATAAAAAAAAACAAGCGATAAGAACACAAGAGAAAATAAAAAAAGACCCTTTTTCGCCTCGTCCAAAATCCGCTCAATCATACAGAAAGGCCGCGGATCTGTGTCTGCCGGACTGGTTTGGATATTCCGCCTTGGGTCAGTTCGTCGCCTTTGGACACTAATGCCCGGGTCATGCAAAAACACACGCCCCGCCCATAAACCCATGGAATTTGCGCAAATGTGCTGCAAATCCCCATTTTTCAAGGCAAAAACGTGAAATAATCATGCAAAAATGTGAAACATCATGTAAGGAGTAGCCCTGGCGCCTGCACTTTATCCCCCTAGCCAATTTATCCGCATGTTCAACGAAACGCGCGTTGACGAGGAAGTTGCGGCTAATTGCGGCAAGGCTCTAGCAATTTCCCTTGCACACCCCCGCAAAACGTCATGGCCATGTATATAAAGAGGGACTCGGCGCCGACCGTTTCGCCTGGTTCGATTCCTTTTTTTTCTCTATCCATTGACTTTTCCAATCAAGCCAATTTTCTAAAATCTTCATTGAACCTTTGAATTGAACCCTTTTCATTGAACTACCTCTCAAGGCCCACTGTTCAATTTGCCACCAATCCCCATTCGTCCCCCACTAGTTCCCTATTGTTCTAGTTCCCTATTGTTCTATTAGTTCCCTTTTGTTCTACTAGTCCCCCCTCAATCCCCTCCCGATCCCCTCTAGATCCCATCGAAATGACGATCCAGACCGTGGCCAAGCAATTGACCAGAACCACCAAGTACAAGCTCAACAACGGGCAATCGATCCCCGTTGCCGGGTTCGGCGTGTATCTTTTATCGCCAGAAGAAACGTCCGAGTTGGTGTACGAGGCCTTGGTGCAAGGGTACCGCCACATCGATAGTGCTGTCATTTACGGAAACCAAAAACAGGCCGCACAGGCGATCGCCAAGTTTGTAAAGGACCACGACAACGTGGCCAGAGAGGATATCTGGTTCACGACCAAGATCTGGAACGCCGACCACGGGTACGCCGAGACCAAGCAGGCGGTGGCGCAGATCGCGGCCGACGTCAAGGAGCACATCGAGTACGTGGACATGATCTTGATGCACACGGCGATGTCCAACAAGGAGAAGCGGCTTGGCTCGTGGAAGGCGTTGTCGGAGTTCACCAGCGACGCCAACAACGGCGTGCTTCAGGTGCGCACGATCGGTGTGTCGAACTACGGCAAGAACCATATTGAGGAGATCTTGAACGTTGAAGGTCCCGTGGTGGTTCCTGCAATCAACCAGTTGGAGTTGCACCCCTGGTTACCCCGCACCGCGTTGCGTGAGTACTTGACCGAAAAGGGCATTGCCGTGGAGGCGTACTCGCCCTTGACGCAGGGCCTCCACCTCGACGACCCCGAGTTGTTGGAGTTGGAGAAGAAGTACAACATCCCCAAGACGGAGATTCTCTTGAAGTGGTCGTACCTCCAGGGCTTTGTGGTGTTGGCCAAGTCCGCCAAGAAGGAGCGCGTCAAGCAGAACTTCGAGGTGTTGCCCGAGGGCAAGGGCACCGACGACGAGTTGCACACGGGCTCCAACTTGGGCAAGATCGACTTGGACCCGGCCATCTTGGAGGCCTTGGACAAGCCCGACTCCAACGACGTGTTCACCTGGGGGAACGAGGACCCCACCTTGTACAAGGATTGAGTGTGTGCTGAGGAGGGTTGTTTTCCGTGGTTTCGCCCGAGATTCTCGTGGTCATAGCGTAAGCTAGCTTTATACAGTGTATAATACAAGACGAAAAAGAAGATCTTTTGAGAGATAAACTGATCAAAGGGGACCATAAAGGTTATATTCTAAGCCCAGAACATCCTAGAAGCCCAGGAAACCCAAAAAACTGGGCAGTTATACATGAAACCTCTTACCCATTTCGAGGTCACATGTTTGTTTTCTTGATACTTCGATCACCCACGATGATTCCGGCCTGACCTGACCTCAACTACGTGTTGAGATTAACTCTGTCAACTATCCAAAGGATGGAGCGCTTTCCACGCTTTAGTAATCTGCCTAGGTAGTAGAACTGGAATCAGTTCATCCGAAGGATATGCCCGCCGCCTTCCAGAATATCCCTTTCGGACGGTCTAAGCAAACCAAATCAAGATTCTAACTTTTTTTTTGGTAAATATATCCCAGATCCAGTTGTTATTAGGGCGGGCCAGCCGCCAATACCAAAGCTTTCGGTTCGAGAAAAATAATGAAAGTAAACTCCCTCATACATGTATGCCTTGTGAAATTGCATAAGGCGCAATGTGCTTCCAGACACTTCATGATTCACGTCTGCAAGTCATGTTACGTAACGCAACTCGCTGTGTTCTTCATCGATGTGAAAGCCAAGAGGTCCGTTGTTGGAAGCTTTTTTTGTGTGTTATTGAAAGTCAATGTTTTGTTTTCTTACCTACCTTTTCAAGTTTTCTTATGAGGTATCAGTAGGTGCTAACATCTGTCTGAGATCCATACTTGTAAAAGAACCAATCTCTTGCTATCATTGGTTGAATTACGTCGAACATGTTATATATGTGAGTAAGAACATGTTGACTCTCTACCATCAATTGACACAGTCAATTTCAATACATCGGTGAGGTCAGGTCGGAATCATTTTAGGTGATTCGTGAGATGGGACCTCGAAATGGGTTAGAGGTTTCATGTATAGCTGTATAGTTTTTGGGCTTAGAAGGTAACTTTTGAGCCTTCCTCTAATCAATGAATCTACCAAAAAAAAAAAAAAAAATGGCAAAGGTGACATCTGTGGGCAGAGAATCCCCGGCTTTGTCGTGCGTGGTAACATAGGACCCTAATTGAGCAAATGAATGGCTGATCAATCACATCTCTCTCGCACATCTCTCACACACATCTCTTGGTCCTTTCTTCCTTATACTATTCCTCCCAAAATTAAGCCCCTCTAGATTCAGAATGAATTTTAGGGCAAATTCCAGAGAAGCGCTCGGGTTGGATAGGCGGTATACCTTTTTCTTTTCTTTTTTGGTAGATTCATTGATTAGAGGAAGGCAAAGACGACCGTAGATATGTTCCCGATGGGGAAACATCAAGGGCACAATCTAATGTGAGTTCCTGTCATTTCTGAGTTCTGAGTTCTGAGTTCTGAGTTCTGAGTTCTGAGTTCTGAGTTCTGAGTTCTGCTTTCTGAGTTCTAAGTTCTAAGTTCTGAGTTCCTAATTTCCTAGTTTCTGATTTCCTAGTTTCTGATTTCCTAGTTTCTGACTTCCTAATTTCTGACCTCTAATTTGTAAATCTTACTAAGGGCTGCGTTGGTTGCTCAGTGCTTCATAACCCACCCACCACATAATGAATGCCACGAAAAAAACGCCCCGTGGTACTCCAGAACTCCGCTTAGTTTATATAAGTTACTTCTCTTTTCCATTTTGAGTTTCTTCTCTTTTCTTGAAACTTACTTCTTCCATAATCCTACTCATTCTTTCCTTTCAGTAGAAGAACCTTCCACAAACGCAACATGGCCCCAAAAACAGCAATCATCACGTACTCGCTCTACCAGCACATTGCCAAATTGGCCGTGGCGCAGCAAAAAGGCATCATGGCTGCTGGCGGAGTGGCGGACATTTTCCAGGTCCCTGAGACGTTGCCGGAGTCTTTGGTGCAGAAATTGGGCGGAATCAAGCGGGATGTGCCCGTCGCAGATAACGAGACCTTGAGAGAATACGATGCGTTTTTGTTCGGCATTCCCACCAGATACGGCAATTTCCCCTCGCAGTTCAAGTCGTTCTGGGACGGCACGGGCGCGTTGTGGGCGAAAAACGAGTTGAAGGGCAAGCCTGCGGGGGTGTTCATCAGTACTGGAACTTTAGGTGGGGGCCAGGAAACCACTGCAATCAGCACGCTTTCTACGTTGGTCCACCATGGAATGGTGTTTGTGCCTTTGGGATACGCACACCCCGGGCAGGCAAACAACGACGAGGTGCATGGCGGTTCTCCTTGGGGTGCAGGCACATTTGCAGGCGGAGACGGAAAGAGAGAGGTCTCGCCTTTGGAGTTGGAGATCGCCCAGGCGCAGGGCGAGAGCTTTTACAATACCATTAAGAAGTTTTGAGTAAGTGTGTGGTTGTTTAGAAATAGACAGAATACAGGAGGGGTTTGTGTGTAGAAAGGATGGGGTTATGGTGTAGAAATATGTGTTGAATAGTAGGAGACGTAGTGGGAGAGTATGACTGATGAAAGTCCAGATTTCGGACCTGGATCAACGGTAAACAGTCGTTTTTTTTTTCATCTTGAAATAGTCATTGATTGCGTTACGTGCGATTCGGTAGGTGCTTTCCCATGTGTGGGAGAAACTACTCAAGACATGGTTTAGAGGGTAGGCGAATCAGCACTTCGTTTCATACGACGTAGTACGAGCTGCTTATACTGTAGCAAATGCTTCTTGCTTTTTATGAACGTTAGCCAAGATTCGTTAAAGGGTCTACTCGTAATTAGAAAAATGCCCTTTCTTTATAAAATAAATGAATGCCCTTTTAAATTGAATCAAAAAAAAAAGAATGCCATTAGAGGTGTCTTTTGTCACCTTGTATTTCGCCGCTTCCATAAGGGCACACTAATTCTCAGCTAGCTTAGGAATCATATCTGAACATAGACGTGGCGAAAGATCGGTTCCCATGTTTTTGTTGTTAGTTTCATGTTTCGAAATTTATGTTTCGGATCTGATTTTAAAATCAAGAAGCTCAGACTCTCATAAAAATGTGAATTCTGTGAAATTATGTCAGAAACCAATGAACTCAATAGGCAACCACTATACCAGCTGAGGCTCCAATATATGGAAACGCGTCCCCATTCCATTTTCAGCCACCTTGATTGATCCAGAACGAGCCAATTCCAGAAGTACGGTGTCATTATTTGAAAAAAAAAAGATTCGGAAAATCAAAAACCTACAAAACCACAAAGTAGACCTAACAAAAGAAAGCAAGATAAATGAAGAAAAAGACATAGAACGATCAAAATCAAACTGCCTCAACATATAATGCGACCCCCATAGTGCTTCGGAATCGGCTTCAATCTGCCCCGGTTATGGTTCGCGCACGACCTCTCGAGCTATACTCGAAATCGCAACCTTTAAGCACGCTTTTCAGATATCTAAATCTCCCCCAACAGCCCCCATGTCCAAACCGCTGAAGCCCGTGAGGCAGGACTACATTGCGAAGGTGCGCTACATCAACAACTTGCCGCCGCCGCCGTTGAACGCGAAATTCCTCAGGTACAACCTCACGGAAAAGGTCACTGCCAAGGAAGAAAACGAGTATCTTTTGTCGTCGCTTTTCCGCAAGGAAAACTACAACCAGTACATCGCGCAGATCGACGAGGAGTACGGCATGGGCTTGAACGTGCTCCAGGTCGCTGGTTTTTTGGACGGGTCGAACCCGCAGGCGATTGCCGCCAACAACTCTGTACCTTTACATACAAAAGACAGGGCGCTCTTGCGAGACGCCGGCGTAGGCAAAATCAACAAGTCCGAGCCCGGCGTGTCGTTTTTGAGAAGAACAGAGTACATTGCCGAGCGCCTGGCGTCTTCCAGGCCGGAAGAAAAGGTCTCAGAGAGTAAGAAGACAGATGAGGCTGGAGATAAAGTCGACCCGGAATCGCAGCTCCAGGCGGTGGAACAGAGCTTCGAGGACGCGCAGAAATCGCTCGGCGGCTACGCCAGCTTGAAACACCCGCGCAAAACGAAATTACGCGCCGTGGCGGCGTTTCCTTTCTTGCCCGATACTGCATCGTTAGATACAACGTACATGGCAGTGAAGTTCCTGGGCTCTGCGTCGATGACCCGGGAGATCCAGGCATTGAAAAGCCGAGAAAAGGACACCTTCGACGAGGCCTTGCATGCCGATGCCTTGGCCACTGCGATCTATAAACCTATTACATCTGAGGACGGAGAGTGGGTCAGTTTCTACCAGATGAAAGATAAAAAAGCGTTGCAGCAGTTGAGAGCGAAGTTGGAGTCCACGGAAAAAGAGCAGCCCACCGACTTGCTCGACGACGACCCGGAGTTGGACACGTTCCGCTTCAAGCACCACAAGAACTACGACATGCAGTACCACCCCTTCTCCAAGCCTTACGAGGAGTTGGCGTTGAAGTTTGTCTCTGAGGTGGACGAGAACGGCGACGCAAACACAAAGAAGCGCAAGGCTGCATACTACACGCCGATCTCCGGAAGAGTCGAGTTGAAGAAACACAGGGCGTCCACAAACACGGAAATCAACCGCTTCTTGGACGAAAGTACAATGGACGTGGTCAGCTTCAAGTTGCGCGAGCCAAATACCAATGAGTTGCGCAAGAGAGATAATCTCAGGTCCGAGTACGATCCGATGGAGTTCGAGGGCGAGGACGAGGACGAGGAAGAAGAAGAAGAAGGCGAGGACATGGATGGTGTAGAGGAGGAAAATGCAGAATCCGCCGAGGGTCTGGACGAGGCCTCGAAGGAGGATTAATCACATCGTTGATTTTGAATCATATGATTGATTTTGGTCGATTTTGGTTGGTTGTGGTTGGTTGTTGTAGTCCTGTGGGGCTTAGATATGGGTGGGTTTGTGCCCATTCACTGTGTATATTAGAGCGGGGAAGTACTGATTGATACGACCATGCAAATGAGTTCTCGTAGTGGGGAGAGGGGATATATGATGTTTGGATCGAGTGTTTTGGTTTGTTTCTTAGCGCGAGATAACCCGGGTAGTTCTGTGAGTGTTAACATGGTGCTGATAGTTGAAAGAGGCCTCCAGCCCTTTATATCGAAAGATATCTAGAGTAATTGAAAACAAAGATGAGCTTCTTTTACTTAAGAACAGAAATGGAGTGGCCTACTTGAAAACAGAAATGGATTTGTCTTCTTGAAAACAGAAATGAATTCCTCTACTTGAAAACAGAAATGAATTTGTCTATTCGCAAACGGAAATGAATATGCCTACTTAACAACAGTAATGGCTTTGTCTACTTTAAAAGAGAAATGCATTCGTCTTCTCGAAAAAAGAAATGACTTTGTCTAGTTCGCCTAAGAAATCATACTTTCCCATCACATAATCACACACTTTTCCTTTTTGGACTTGCCGTCTCTATTCGACGAAGCCTCGGGGCTTTTACTCCCATTCGACCTCTTCTTGCTCTTTCCCGAACTTGGGGTATCTTGACTTTGAGCCGCAGCTCCACCCCCCAGAACCGGGGTTTTCTTTGCCCTTTTCTCGTAATCCTGCTGCAACATCTTCGCATACGCCAGGTCCTCCTTCTCCTGGAGTTTCTTGGCATACCTCATATTCTCATCTGTGTCCCCCATTTCCTCCGAAGCACTTCCCTCCAAAAGAGGGGTAAAGTCTCCGGAAAAATAGAGGTCGTCGCCGCCCGAAACCGAGTTGAGCGACTGCCACACGTACAGCGGCCGTTTCACAAACGCGTCGTCGGTGAGGAGAAGGTAGAGGTCGTGGTCCTGCGCTTTATATAACGTCAGAAAGTGGTTGTTTCGGAAGAATATCGCCAACGAGTCGGGCCCCATGGCCTCGTCGATACATTTGATTCCGTCTTGTGTCAATTGTGTCGCGTTTTCGTGGATCCAGGCCTCGACCCTCGCCTTTCCCTCTGTGGTCTCTGGCGAGGTGAGAATGTACTCCTGGATGGCGTCGAAAGTTTGGTACTTTTCAAACGCCGCGTCCACTTGCAAATCCCCGTTTTGCTTGCGGCACCACCCGTGGACACAAGCGAGCCCAAATGCACGGAAAATCTGCGACGCCATTTCGTCAGGCGCAAACGCGCCCGTCACTAGGTTGGGATTTACGTCCAATCCCGTGTGCAAAAGCGGGAGCGACTCCAAAAGCAGGTTTACGATTTCGGGGTCGGTCCCTGGGATTTCAAGCAAAACATCGCCCAAACACGAAAGAAGTCGGGAGGCTTCAATCGTACCCCCTACCCTCAAATGAAGTAGACGGCGTAATTGTGTAACATCTACGCGAGTCGTGGGGCGGGCTGGAAGAATCGATTTCTGTACTTGCTTCGCCATTTCTGCAGACGACGAGCCGACTTGCACATCGCCAAATTCTCTGGATTCTCTGAAATCTCTGAAATCTCTGAAATCCTCGACCTTTTCCACATCTTCCTCGCTTTCTTTATTCTCGTTGGTATCCTGTAAACCGACTGTTCGTTGTTCCACGTCACTGGTGAGAATGAGCGTGTTCACGAGGGCGATCAACGGACACGGCCCGTTTTTGTCCTGGAGCACAATCGGCAGTTTCTGCTCGTAGGGCGACCACCGGATCTCCTTGACGTGGAAATGGAGTTCTGGCATTTGGGGTGTTTTTATACGTATTTGAAGATAATCTATAGTGCAAGGGTACGTCCTGAATAAACGGGCCGGATCGATCGTTCTCTGGAGAATCTGGAGAAACTGTGGGGCTATGCTGGTGCGGCTCGGGCTACATGACCATGGTCCGGACCTGACCATGTGTGCACTAAAAGGGTCCTTTACGCGAATATGATATGATTAGTTATCACGAGGCTGTGTTTTTTTTTAATCAGCCGCAGGTGGTTTTCGCAGCATGTTGAAAATGTCTCAAGTGGGATTGATGAATGTTCCGCGGTTTTGTAAAAGTGTTTTAAAAGTGGTTTAGAAATGTTTTCAAAGTGTTACCTTAAAGATTTTACATGCCACATTAATGGAGCGTGGTATTCTTTCTGGTCTCGCGCCCCAGATCCACGCCAGTCCAGACTCCACAAGCCAAAAGACAAATACAAGTATTTTACTTGGGATCAAGATGCTGGCAATTATATGAACACTATGTATGTACTACTTTTTCCTTCAAACGCACTGTTCTATTTCTAGGAGTATTTTTGGACACCCCTTTCTCAGCGGTGGATTCCATATGCCATGGATTCCGGTGGCCGTGGCATAGACCTGGCCTATACGCAAGAATGGACCTATCTATACATCTTGACCCTTCTACTCTTTCTTCATTTTCATAGATCGTACCTCCTGTAAGCGCTCATAAATAACTTAATTTGCTATTCAAGGCGATAAGCCCACAGAAAAGCGAGTTCTATAAAAGCTCAGGTTGTGGCTTTCAAACTCCCTCAAGACAATGTCATCAAGCATGTCATTCATCATCTTTAATAACACTTCATCCTGCACCAACCTCCACAAATATCCAGAAATAACAGAACAACAAATAACGGAAAGTAACAACAAATGATTCATTCCTGGTCTACTATATACGAAGCAGCCGTGCACATTGCCAGACAGCTCTGGTCGATCGGATCGATCCCCTCTTCGATCTCCTCTTCGATCTCACCTCATTACAACATTGATCATGGCATGACACGCGTCCTCTGCTTCTAACACGCCACACTTCTAACACTCCACACTTCTAATCTACACAAAAAGGCGGAACACAATCGCGGCGAAAACGGTCGCCACCAAGAACACGGCGCCCTGGCATCTGATGGCCTCTTCCTGCATGAACCTGGCGCCGTCCTGGTCGAAGTTACCCCTCTTGGCAATGTTCTCGTTGATCTTCTTCACACTGCGCTTGGCTCCGGGCGGGGTCGAGCCCTTGGGCGGGTACATGATATCGCAGAACTGCTGGATCTCGCCGAGCTTGATGCCGATCTTCAAGTAGTTGGGGTCCCTGACGTCGGACTTCTTGTTGATCACCTGCAAGTAGTGTCTGAAGATGCCCACCACGCCGGGTAACGTCCTGCAGCCAAGAATGAGCAGGCACGTGGTGCCCTTTCTGATCTTGACGTTCTTGTGGAGCACGTGCTCGTTGTTGTAGATCTCGGCCAACGTGGCGATGGCCATCACCTGCGGAATGGCGCAGAAGTTGAACGACGTGGCCTCTTTAATGAGCGACAAGTAGGTCAACACGTCGATGGCGTGGCCCAACGCGTTGAGCACCAAGTCGTTGATGCAGGCCACGCCGGCAGCGTGCTCGTTTTTGTTGTTGTGGAAGTTGGGCAAGGCGTCGGTGTACTTTTGCCAGATTTCCCGGGGATAAAACGAGCGGCCGTCCTCCAAGTCCTCGTGGTAGTCGCGGATGATGTTGACCTTCTGCAAGAAAAGCCCCATGGAGTTCGACAACTTGTAGTTGTCGGCCAAAACATCAGAATCGGCAAATTTCGCAAGCACCATCAAGTCGGTCAAGCCCTCGCCCACGAGGCCGGCGACGTAGTGGCAGTACAAGTCGAAGTCGTCGATGCTGCTGACGCCGTTGGTGTTGAAATTCTCGTCCAAAATGTACTCGGCCATGCCGTTGCCCATCTTGTCGGTGATTCTCTTCACAATGTCCTGGTACGCGGGCTTCAACTTGTGGAACTCGGCCAAGATGTTGTCGAAGCCGGTCAACACGGCGCGGTCCTTTTCCGTGGGCGCGTTGCCGTCGAACGTCCAGTCCTTGGTGTTCAACTTCTCGTGGAACGTTCTCAAAAGAGGCACCTTGACTTTCGGGTCGATCGTCATGTCGTCCTCCACGGTGTCCAACGCACGCAACACCAAGTAGAAGATCATGATGGCGTCCCTCAATTCGGGGTGCAACTCCTTGATCACCGCGGCAAACGACCGGGACGTGAGGTCCAAGTATTCGTAGCATGTCACAAGAGTAGCAGGCGCCTGGGAAAGGTCGAGCGGGTACATGGACTTTTTGAACCCGAAAAACTGGATCACGGCGAAAAGCTCGCTAGGGTGAGCCAAAAGTTGGAGCAATTTTCCCATGGTGTGTGTGGTTTACAGGGGGTGTGAAAAGAGGGTTCTGGTTCTGTAGGTACTGTGCTAAGTAGAATTGAAAGTATCTCGCACGCGGTGGGAATCTCCGAAATGAGCTACTTGAAAAGATAGAGGGTTTCTGGAATGGCAGGGGGTCAATTCCAGCGATGTGAAGAGTGGTGAAAAGTGAAAGTCTAGCCAATTTCGGAATTGCAAAAAAAAAACGGGGTTTATGCACAAGACGTGGCGGGGATTGTGTCTTCCCTTTTGCTTAAGTTATGCTCCGATGATAAAAAAATGCCTCGTAGGCTCGTACACAACAGTGAGCAGATCGTATAGAAGAAAAAAAAAAAAACAGAAGGCGCAGACGCGACATGTGCATTGTGCATTGTGCATTGTGGCCGAGCATTATAATAGATAATGAGCTGGCTTGTGTCGTATAACCCAAGAAAAGAAGATGAACGAACGTGGTTCGAATTTTTCAATCTAATTCAAAAGAATGTCGAGGGTCCTTTTTTTTTTAGTCTAAAATCATTGATCAAGATCTTGGAACAGTTTTGTTGATTTGCTGGAAGGTGTACACTGTACTTGAACATTCGAAGTGGATGCTAAACAGTGCGCTTTATGTAATAGTCCTCGCGTAACATGATAGCGGCCGAGTCAATTGAATTTGTATTCATGGCTATGACTTGGGGATTGATAATTAACTAAAACTGACCTAATTTTTTTGGGGAAAAAAAGGGGGAAGAGACCTCTATTTATGTTCTTTCTGGACCCAAGTCTAAGAGGACTCTGCCGGTCCAAAACAGGACAATGAAAAGGTTCCATTGGATGATATTCGTAAAAGCAACCAACGAGAACGCCAAGATACCTCGAAAGTGTAGCAGCCCAATCATGAGACAGTATTATTGCTGGCTCGTTCCTATTGGGTCTGAACTAGTTTAATTTGGGTTCAACTGATGAGGAGACTCACCGGACGGAAATATGTATGGTGGTGCATACACTCCCGTATGCGCTAACGCGGCTATCGCTTTCAAACCGATGCCAGGAACCTGTCACTTTAAGTGGTTTGGGCCAATAATGTGGATGAGCGATTTATCAAATACATCTTTAAGTAAAAAATTACATCAATTACATTAAGTACATTAAGTACATCAAATACATCAAGTACATCAAATACATCAAAGACATCAAAGACATCAAATACATCAAATACATCAAATACATCAAATACATCAAATACATCAAATACATCAAATACATCAAATACATCAAATACATCAAATACATCAAATCTCAACTTATGTTCAAGTACTTTTTCTGGTAGTGGCCGGTCTCTATAGAAACAAGGTCAATACTAGGTACATCCAACTTAAGCGTATGGTAGCTTACACAACGCTAGGACTAGTAGCATATCGGCACTGATACACAGGCGATGTGTACAGCAGAAGAGTAGAGGATAAACGTGAGGCATATTCTCCTGACCTGCTTATTTGATCGTAGCATCATAAAATACCGCCCTTCTTTCTAAAGTCTTTCTAAAGAAGGGTCACATTTCAGTGCAGGGTTTTCTGAGATCTGATTCATGGAGAATATACGGGACCTCAACATCACAATAAAGCACACCATTCTTCAAAAACATCCCGTACGAGGGACCATATACCGAGATTCAATTCGAAAACCTTTAAGATATCCACCATAAAGAAAGATCTCACTTTCCGGCCTCGATCTTCTCGAACCACTTCCGTGCCGCCTTGACGTTCTCCAAAACCAACAAGTCCTCCAGGGCACTGCTCAGTGTATCGATCCCTCTGTCTCTGAGCACAATCATGATGAACAAGTTGTCGGTGAGGAAATCGATATAGAAATGCAGGCCGTTGGAGCCCCGGATCACGAGGTTCTGGAAGTTGGACCGGAGCTTGCCGAGCGATTGCTTGTACGTCTTGATGATGTTGGAGATTTTCTCAAACCGCTTTGGGTCCAAAGCGTCGAGCGAGTTTCCGTAGAGATTGCTCAGGGCCTGGCTCAGCCGCTGGATGGAAGCTGTAGACGAAATGACCAAAAACGTAGTCTTCTCGAAGAGAATGATTTCCTCGGCATCGAGCACCTCGTTGAACTTGACGAGATTACTGTTGAACAAGTTCATGTTTGGAATGAGCGAGCACACGATCTGCGACCATGCCTTATATAGAGACTCGTCCCAGATCGACGTGGGGAACCCCACCAACTGGAACTGGAACGGGTTGGAGATCTTCTGCAACTTATCCATCATGATGTGGAACAACTCCTCGCGCTTATCCAACTGCACCAAGTCCATCTTATGTAGCAAGACGAAGATCTTGGCGTCGGGCGAGAACTTCTGGAGGTTCGTGAGCGCTTTTACGAAGATCTCGATATCCTTATTGATCAGCTTGGACTCTACGTCGAACACGTGGATGAGCACCTGCACCATCTTGAAAATGTGGTCTTTTTGCGTGGTGAAGTAGTTCTCCATGAACACGTCCTGGCCACCACAGTCCCACAAGTTCAACGTCATGTTTCCCAAAAAACGCAAGTGCGAGTGTTCCACGTCGATGGTCGCCCCCAACCGGCGGGTATCGAATGCCGAGTAGTTGGAGAAGATGATGGACCGCATCGACGATTTGCCGGACCCGGACCGGCCCATCAAAAGAAGCTTCTTGCGCGATCCCAGAGACATTGAAGAGCTTTTTTATGATCTTTTATGATTTTTTATGGATTATTGATGAATGTAAAAGTGAACGTGAATAGAAAACCTTCGGTATTTAGTGGGAATTATGGCGTTTGGTGTGCTTGGAAATGGATGGATGCTGGTGCGATAAGGCGGCGCTCGTCATGGCGAGGCGTGGTGCACGGGTGTACGTGTGGGTGCAAAGCAAAGCCTGCGTCTGGTCTCTTGACTTCTTGCCTGCTGCCCTAGTTTTTCGGAGCCTTTTGAGATTTTGGGGTGGAAAAGGGCATCATCGGTTACCGGGAACTTTAGTAGTTTTTTTTTTTTTTTTCATAAAGTTAAACGTGAAAATGCTTGGGAATCACGTTCAGTAATAGGGTGCTCTCCAATCCTTAGTAGTGCGCCTTACTCTGGAGTCTGGAATACGAGCCTCGGTCAATTACCTTTGTTTATTGGTGAGTACGTTCATTGAGGAAAAAAAAAGAGGTAAGCTATACAGCTCCAAAGCTCGAATAAGCCAGTGGGTTGGAAGGTGAAAACCATCCTTTTGTGTTTTGTACATTTTTATTTGTATGATGAGCAAACTGTCTGACCACCCACCAGTCCGCAGGGTTCGAACCCACGACCTTCAACCGGGCAATTTGGCAAAGATCGAACCCGACTCAGTATGATGACGAGAGTGATAAAAGTAAGACTGTGACTAATTGACGTGACTTTCACATATGTGCAATGTGGAGAGCAGAGACTAGGGCTCGGGAACGCTGGAGTCTTTTGATACTCAGTGCATTCTCCAGACGTATTTATGGGTTTTAGGTGGTTGAGTGGGAGACGTGTTTTCCTGCAATACGATATCTTTCTCAAAAGCAAAGAAAAGAAAAGAAAAGAAAAGAAAAGAAAAGAAAAGAAAAGAAAAGAAAAGAAGAGCTCTTTTATGCTAATTCCGGTGGCAAGCCAGATTACTATCAGACTGTCTTATTATGGGTTAGTATCGTGATAAAAGCGAGGATTTGTCTTTGCTGACTCTGTCACGTGTTCCTTGCATATTGATGACTCGGACTCAGCACTAGGCTACGAAAACATGTAGATGTAACCTTTTGATCGGTCCGCCGTTTGCAAGACTTTACCGATCGCACCGAGACATCGCGATGCCGATGCTTAAACATACGAGAAGACGCCCTTGAAAACTGTGGCGTTTCTCGGTACTCCGAAGATCCATATAGTTTAAATTCGTCATGTAGTATCTCTCGGTGCTTCCGTCTCAACACTTGCTCAAGTTCAACCTGTAAAATACATCTAATTAATTCTCCTATTTTTTCTTCTTTTTATCACTCCGAAGCCTTCCCTAACATTTAAAGATACCCCGCTATTAAGTGGAGGAAGAGTCTAGACCGAGTTGAATTCTTCTTTTGAGATGGGTCCGGCTGACTGCTCGTAAAGACGCGAAAGCCACATGTGGCCATCGCGGAACGTTATCGTTGGCTGGGCCTGCAGGTCGTAAATGGAAAGTTATCCTATACCGGAATTTATTCTTCTATGCACTCTTTCCAGTGACTCACTCCCAGACGATCAGTCTGATTGACCAGATACTTGCGTTCCTCAATCCATCAATTGATGTGACTTTAGCAGAACTGTCATTAAAAACATTGTCGAAGATTGGCTTAGACTTATACCCAAATCTTTTCAACTTGGAGAAGAGCATTTTCTGTTTCCTCGGGAATGAGGCCTGTTTCGGAGCGCCGGGTTGGTACCTTGCATGAAACACCAGTGCTGCATGTCCATCGGCCGGGCACGTGAGCTGTTGTAATTGGGAGATGCCCTTTCCCGGAAATATAAATACAATGTAATCCCCGCCGTAGTATTGTAGAGTTTTGAAGAAACAAATTGATAAATCATGACTTTTTTGAAGGAGCCGTTGAGCAGGCTCAAGTGGGGCTTCATACCCGTCCGCCGAGTCGTGGACGAGGACCTCGATGAGGACTCGGGTGTAGAGAATGTCGAAGAGTCCAAAGATTCTGGAAAAACCGAGAAAACCAAAGAGTCAAAAGAATCTTTGCAGGAAAGCAATTACGAGGATACCGAAAAAGTCGACGAGACGGAATTGATCGAGTACCGTGACGAGGCCAACAGGCCGTGGTGGAAGTTCTTTGATGAGTACGAGTACCGGTCCAACAAGTACGTGCGTGCCAGCCACAAGTGGTACAAGTGGTTTGACGAGAACGACACGCCGGCCGAGCGGAAGTTGATGTGGAAAATCGACATCTTGTTGACGTTCTACTCGCTCATGGCGTACTGGGTCA
>JAJMCI010000241.1:0-23643 GCA_030565705.1 Metschnikowia baotianmanensis | reverse complement strand
ATAACAACGACCGGAATGGAAACGGCAGACAGAACTCTTATTCTCGTGACGGAGGAAATCGTGAAGGAGGATATCGTGATGGAAACCGTGATAGAGGAAACCGTGATGGAAACCGTGACGGAAACCGTGAAGGAAACCGTGACCGTGGATATTCCAACGAGAAACGGAACAGAATCCCCGGCTTAGAGGAGTAAGAGTAAGACCAAAGATCCTGCTTTATTGCTCCGTTGCTCCGTTGCTTGGTGTCGTTCCTTTTCACCCCGAGTCAGATCTGCTGTGCCCTATGCCACTCAATTGTACCACTGCACGATGATCTACCATCTCGGGCTTGTTTGAATGCTTGCCCCACCGGCGAGTCTCTACACCTAGGAATTTGTGAGTACCATTTGTGATTATCATACGTGAGGTTCATGAGTGAGCTTCATTTGTGATTATCATGAGTGAGCTTCATGTCATTGGTGATTCTCATTGGTGATTTATATGCGTGATTCTCATTGGTGATTCTCATTTGTGATTCTCATTTTTTATTCTCATTTGTGAGCTTCACTCTTGATTCTAATTCGTGATTATCACTCTTGATACTCATTCGTGGATTTCAATGATTCTCATTCGTGAGCTTCTTCTGCAATCCGCATATATTGATTTATACGCCCTGGGTTGACCCATATGAGCCCCTACGGACCCGTACGGGCACACCCTTATTCATGTACATAGTTCGATACGTAATCGGCATCGAAACCGAAAATAAATCCAAACAGAAAAACGCCCTACCTTTCCCTTAGTCTCAGTGCTTTCTTCGCCGGGCCTTTGGGTGCTTGTTCCGGCCCCGAGATGGCCGGCTCATCGGCAGCCCCTCCCGCTCCGGCAGCGGCGTTTCGAGCTGTTTTTCCTTTTGCTTTTCGTGCTGTTTTCCCAGATTTCCCAGATTTTGATTTTCCAGCTTCTCCAGAGTTTCCAGAATTTCCAGAATTTCCAGCATTTCCAGTTTCTCCACTTTCCCCAGCACTTTCTCCACCTGCGTGTGCTTCAATTTACCTGTGACGTCGTCCACGATCAACGTTTCTCGCCACAACACCACGTAAACCAACAAGCAAAGAATAATGAGCGTGTCTGCCACCACAACCTTTCTCAAGAACGAGATCTCCCTGGAAAAGCCAATAGTGTCGCTCCGCAAACTATTAATCGACTCCAACAGTTCAAGACTCTGTGCCTGGAACAAGGTCCTCGAGTCCGTTTTGATCCGTTCGACGGCCCGCTCCAAATACAAAACCTGCGTGTACATTGTCTCGTTGATATGCGTCAAGAGGTTCTCGAACTTGCGCACCTGGCGCGTCTCCAACTTGAAAAACGCCTCGGAAAGAAGCTTGCTTTGTTCCTCCACATAGAGAAGCGACAACGTGGCGTTTCTTTCCAAGAGAGTTAGGCGTTTCACGATGTTCTGGAAAATCGATTCCTGCGTCGGTTTTTGGGTGGTGCCGGACTCAGACGTACCCGTATGTGACACATTCAAAGGCACCAAGGGCACAGGCACGTCGCAGTAGTTGGCGGTGTTGTTCAAGTCTTTTAGAAACTCGTTGAGTGCTAAGTATGGAACAACCGCCTTACACTCGTCGTCACGTTCCTTGCTGGAAATCTCGTGGAGAATCTCCTCGGTGGTTTTGGGAACGGGCGTTTCCGAGGGAACTGCATCTGAGCTCAGATCCGTATCCTTAAACTCCTCCATCATGGTTTTGCCATGCACTCTGACCAAGGAAATCGGACAGTAGAACTCATTGCCGTAATGGCTGAGCACCTCGATCTTCAAATATCGGGCCCAGATGAGCGGGTTTTCGATGTTGAAAGTCTGGATATCGCGGATATTCTGTGCCTCGTATTCGCCCAATTCGTGCCACCCTTTAGTAACGGGAAACCGGTCAGATACCAGGAACTTCACTTTTCTAAACATCAGGCTGAAAAGCTCAAAGTTGCCCATCACCACGGACCCAACGAGAATATCCTGACAAAGCTCGATCACCACGTACTTATTCGCATCCAGACACTTGTTGAGGAGGTACGAGTCCTTGACCTCTGTTAAAATGGCTGACGCGCCCTTGACGTCGTTGTTGGTTTTGACGACCGTCGCAGCACACTTGACAGAGGCGTAGTTGAACTTGTCTTTATATACACGCCCCTGGTCCTCGAACGTGGCGCTGGATGATGCAGATTCGGAGGATCCAGAAGAGGCCGCAGGGGTAGTGGAAGTGTTATTGTTAAGAGGGTTTTCAGGAATTGCTTTCCTTGCATGTTTCCCGTTATTCTTGCCGTTATTCTTCCCGTTATTCTTCCCATTCTTCCCGGTATTTGCATTGGTTCCATTGATTCCTCTACTTCCCTTGAGGTCGGCTTTCTTCGACTCTAGGTCCTCCAACTTGCTCGCCTCCTCCTTCATTTTCTTCCACTGCTCAAAGGAAAGAAACCGGCAGTCGTCGGAGTAGTACTCCGTCATGTTCTCGGCCATATCGAGGTTGGACGAGTTGGAGAAGTCCGGCGGTTTCGCAAGGTTTTCTGGGGATGGATCTGGATCTGAACCACGGGGATCTAGGTTGAGCGGTGCGATTTCCGAGAGTTTCAACACGCTTGAACTTTCTGGATCTTGAGAGGCAGTAGAGGCCAGAAGTGTGGAAGAAGATGTCGAGTTCGATGCAAAGAGAGAGACCTCGTGCTCGGAAACCGGCGAGGGTTTTGAGGAAGATAAGAGCGTGGAAGCCGATGATCTGCCTGCTTTGTTTCTGGTGAGAGATTCTGAAACTTTCGCAGGCAAAGGTTTGGATTTGGATTCTGACAGTTTGACTTCTGTTTGTTTGATTGAGTCAGACGACAGAGCATGTAATGGTGTTTTCGTTGAAGTGCTGGACTTCTCGAGAATGCCGCTTTTTCTGGAAGCGGGGTTAGAAAACGCGGAAGAATCAGTGGATTCAGGAAGTTTGGAAGAAGCAGTGGATTCAGGAGATTTCGAAGAACCAGTGGATTCAGAAGATCTGGAAGAATCAGAAGATTCAGAAGATCTGGAAGAATCAGAAGAATCAGAAGATCTGGACGAATCAGTCGACTCGACCAACTTAGTGGATTTTGTTCTGGTTGAAGCCTTGGTTGAAGCCTTGGTTAAGGACTTGGTTAAGGACTTGGCTAAAGACTTGGTCGGACTTTGTGTTTTCTCTGTATTCTGAACAGCTGATGTTTCGGAAGGAAGAGAACTTTCAACAGATTCTGCATCAGTCGATCCTGAAAGAGCCTCGATGATTTCAGAAGAAGATTCCAGGAATAATATCTCTTGAGTCTGCGTTTTGACGTTACTTTTTTTCGAGGAATCCTCGAGATCTTTTTCGAGTGACTCCTCCATAGCCCCATTTGATGTTGAAACGGTCGTTTCGCTGAGATCAAGAGTGCTTTTAGTTTGACCAGTGTTGCTAGTAAAATTGGATTCCGTGACTTCGCTGGTTTCAGAAGTATCAGCGGTTGCACTGTTCTGGGAGTTCCCAGAGATTGCGCTACTTTTACTGGTTTCACTGTTTGTGCATGTATCTTTAGTTTCGCCCTTTGCTTTAGAATCGCATGGCTTTGCATTCTTTTCTGTTTCCTCGATTGTTTCCACATTTTCTCTTTTTTGCTCACTAAGTGTCAGAGGACACGCTGTCCCTGTGTTCAGGGATGGTGAAACGCCCAGAATTTTTGAAGCCAATGTACTGAATTCCACGTTTGTGCACGCATTTGCGGTCGCTGAATTTCCGGGAATTTCCAGAGAACAACCCAGGCTTTTTCGTAGTATTTCGCCCTTCTCTGTGTCCACATCCATCGAGACATCCAGGCCGGACAAGTCCTCTTTGGGGTCATCTCTTGTGATTTTGTGTTTTTCCTCATCTACTTCTTCAATCTGGCTCGAAATTTCCCGTTTTTTCGGGCCAGAAACCACAGAACTGCTTTTAAGAATCCTTTCTGGTGCTAGACTTTTCAAGTCGGCCAGTGTGGCCAAGCTGGGGCTCTGCAGAAACCCCTGTTTCAGTTCTGTGGCCAAAACACCATCTCGTAGAAATAAGGAAGCGAGAAAGAGGGACAAGATTTTCACCATGGGTGTGGATTTTGAAGAGGAGTATCACGTGACCTTCTAATGGAAAAGAAAAGTTTTAGGTGTGTTAAAAAAAAACGTTAGACGTATGGAAATATTTTGTTCTATGCTGGTTCGCTTATCTTGTGATTGATCTGTCATGGACCATGGTCTCATAATCCTGCGCGATGATGTGGCAGATTGCGCCATACTTTGGGTGTGAAAAAAAACAATAAAAGAATTAGAAGATAACTAGATGGAAATTTACGTAATTTTTCATTCTCACATTCTTTCTAGGTAGATGAAATCAACAGTTTTCTTTTTTAATGGTTTCTTCATACTATTGTGAGTTTCTTAAAGAGCATGGATGTGGTCCAAAGACATCGTTTCCCTATACTCATAGTAGATGAGATGTCTTGTAGGAACACCAAATATGGACTTTCGATATATATTCAGTCCACAGAAGGATTGTTGCAGAGTGATAATATGTATGTTTTTTTTTTCTGATAGATATATCGATTAGATAGGAGCTTCTAAGTTGATTAGAGAGGAGCTCGCAAGTTACCTTATTGGGTCAAAAAAATACATCTATACATACATAAAACCTCTTACCAACACGAGGTCAGTTTTTCTTGATAGATTCATTGAATAGAAGCACATTAGATCATCACTAATAATAATAATATTTTCTGCTTTTTTGAGTCTTCCACCCGAAGGACGGAACGGAACATGCCTATTTCTGTAATCGACAACTCTTCTTGCGTTTGAAATCTCATCATAATAAACAACGATGAAGAACAACAATATAAACCAACAATAAAACACAACAATAAAACACAACAATAAAGCAACAATGCGGAAAACAACAATAAAGTCACATAATCAATAAAAAAATCACTCACGAAGGGAAAAACAAATCATTTCTCCATTCAGAATTCCCCACCCTACTAACCTCAAACAAAACCCCATAATTTCCATTCGCACCGCGAAAAACCCACAACCCACACCGTTCATCTCTCATCTCATCCACTTCCTAACCCAAAACGCTAACTCTAAGCCCACAGAACACCACGAGTATCACTGCAATTTTCCCCCTTTTTTCTCCCAAATATCTTCGAGAAAAAAAAAAAAACAATCACATTAAAACTCAGAACCCTGCCCCCTCTCCTAGATGCTCCGCACGCTCCCCCTCTCGTCACGTGCCGAGACCACAGCACTCAAGCAGCCCAAAGAGCTTTTCAGCTACTCGCGAAATATCGACGGAGAGTGGCAGACCGATGACAAGAAGGCCAAGGACGAGGCCCTCAGCTACTTCTACTTCCCCGATGCGGATGTCGAGAAAAACCTCAGTCTCCAGGGCGGATTCAACACGTTTAAGAAGATCCCAGACAGTGAAAACGTCGCTAACTTTCCCCTGCTTTTAAAAGCGGTACAGACCCACGAGCAGAACACGGGAAAAAAAGTCAAGGCGGACATCGTCACGTTCCGCGGCGTGATGACCAAACTCCTCACTTTGCCATACAACTTGAACAGTGAAATCCACCTCCAAGTGATCGCCTACGATGGCCAGATTTTCCTCAAGAACGACGACGAGCTCGACTTGAAACGACGCGCCGCCGAGGAAAAACAGCTCGAAAGCGACCCGCAAAAGCAACGCCACTTGCAGACATGCGAGTACGGCGGGTACAAGTTCGAGACGTTGGCCACACTTCCCAAACCATGGGCCAACTGCTCGAGACCTTCCATCGAGAAAAGGTACAAAAAAGTCGTCAACAGTTACGAGCAGTATATCTCCGTAGTTCGCACCGGCGTCGGCAAAGTCAAGACGCTCTTGGCAGGCGAGGTCGACTGTGTATGGGACTACCTTCCTGAAAGTCTGGATCTCAATGGAAGTGCCGATGTGCTCCCCCATTATGCCGAATTGAAAACCACTAGGGTCATCGAAAGCCCGCAGCAGGCGATGCTGTTTGAAAAAAAGCTTTTCAGGACCTGGGCACAGTGTTTTCTCTTGGGCATCACCCGCATGGTGTATGGCTTCAGAGATGACAATTACCTTCTCAAAAACATCGAGGTCTACCGCACAGACGAGGTGCCTGTGTTGATGAAGGATAACGAGATTCCAGGCCGAAACGGGCCCCGTGTAGTATGCATGAACGCGTTGAAATGGTACGGTGCTGTTTTAGATTGGATCGTGCAGAATGTCGACAGGAACGACGAGCTGAAGGCGTACAGAATCGACTATGATCTGGGGCTGCGCACATTCCTGTTGAGCGAGTGTGTGGGCGACGAAAACAAGACCTTGAGGAACGGCGGGATCTTGACGGACGAGTTCAAGGCGTGGAGAGAGACTCTTAATCAAAGGTAGGTTGGACTGGGATAGAGTCGCATCGATGAGGAAAGGTGAAGATGAGGAAAGGTAAAGACGAGGAAAGGTAAAGACGAGGAAAGGTAAAGTTGAGGAAAGGTAAAGGAGATGGGGCTTCTGGAGATGACGTCTTTTGGTGGCACATCGATCACCAAAGGGTGTAAAGAAGCAGACCGTGAATCGAGAGTCTTGCTACTTTGACACCATCCTTCATACTTTTGAAGCTTCAAGGATAAGTGTGACTCAATGGTATATCTCACCCGATGTGGGGTCGATTCCTGAAGTTCTTTCAACTGTGAGGTGCATTCTGATGATAACTTAGCCAAAACGATAGAGACTCAGCTCTTTATCGACACTGAAAATCTATTTGAACCACAGCTCACAGCATCATCGAGGGCCACATTAGCGTATAAACTCCACTTAATATAACGCAGTTTTCGGTAGTTTGCTGACTGATGATTTTCGGCAGCTGGATTTGTAAAAGGCAAGATGTATTTTGAATCCTGCTCCACACTATGACTCAACAAATCTTAGGTTCATTTATGCTGTGAAACATCATTCAATTATCCGTCATGAATATGAAGAGTTTTGCATCGCATTTTAGCGTAAGACTGTAGGATGTTTGATCCACTGGGCAAAACCGTATTCTGTATGTGCACTCCCGAGGACTCAGCCGTTGTTCTAGAAGCCGGGACTCGAATGCGCACGTTAGTCAAACAAAACGATGAAAACTGGAAAACTGGTCACACCGTTGAAACTTGCACGTGCTTGAATGTTCAGAAATGACCCGGGAGAGTCCTGTGATCATATTTCACCACATCTCAAGTTCTAGACTCGAACTTTTATGTAATCATCTGATGTCTTGATGTCCTCTTCTGAAGGTTGAAATCACCTGACGTCATGATGCTCAGTAATTTCCAGATCTAGATCCACCGCTTAGTTATCACGGAACAGCCAGCCTGCGAGGAGTACCTGCACACAAGGAAAACACGTGCACATATCTGAAAAACGGCCAATTCTGGTCCTGCTACGCCCGGAATTGCAGGTAGATCTCCGAGGGCCTGATGATGAACATCAAGCGCCAATTATTGCCCGATTTCCCAGTCATTGTTATTGATATCCGGCACACTACCGCGTCCTCGGAGATATCGGTGCTGCGCAACCTTAGCACGCGCACCAGCGTTGTCAAAGCAGCAACCAACACAGAGGCTTTGGAAAAAGCGGAACTCCAGAGCTGATAAATGTAATACACAAGTTATGGCCAGAATATTGATACGAGGAATCACTAAGTGAAAAACATTCGAGGTATGTACGCATGGTTGAAGATCGGGAATTTAATTCCGGTGCACTGTTGGAATTGCCTGCGCAGAACGCCACACCATAGCAACAATGGCGCTGCTAAGAGGGCAAAGGCCAACAAACTCGTGAGCAATCAAAAAGTAGGCTGATGTGGGTCAAATGCAATGGGCCCTGCAGGTCATACGAGGTATATTTTCTCGATTCGTTTCCGATATGTGTCTGATTCGGGTCTATTAACCCCATTATACTAATACTCCCCCCAAATTCCCTTTTCTTCGGCGGCAAATTTCAAAACCGTGACCGCTAGCCCCTGACCCCACACTTGCGGAGCTGCTGAAGAAGTGCACGTGACGTGCCCTCGGAACTGCGCGCGAGGCAGGGAAAATCTCATGCATGTCTTACCCCATGCAGCACACCTGACGCACCTGAGTAACGCACGCGCTGCCATTGGCCAGCGGACCGAGGCTTACTAACCGCGTGGGCCTGGAATCTGTCCCCGCAATCTTGTGCTATCGCAACCATTGTCAGCACCCCCATATATAAGCGCAGCACCCGCCACGCCGTACCGCCTGCTCTTTTTCCACCAGTCACACCGGCGTTTTTACAACAAATCACAAACGTAAAACACCCCCACCAATTCCACAATGGCCCCTGTATACACCAACACCAACGGCTGCCCCGTGCCAGACCCCATGGCCTCGCAGAGAATCGGCCAGCACGGCCCCTTGTTGTTGCAAGACTTCAACTTGATTGACTCGCTTGCGCACTTCGACAGAGAGAGAATCCCCGAGCGTGTCGTGCACGCCAAGGGTTCCGGCGCCTACGGTGTCTTTGAGGTCACCGACGACATCACCGACATTTGCGGGTCCGGTTTCTTGGACACCGTCGGCAAGAAGACCCGCTTGGTGACACGTTTCTCAACCGTCGGTGGCGAGTCCGGTTCCGCCGACACCGCCAGAGACCCCCGTGGTTTTTCCATCAAGTTGTACACCGAGGAGGGCAACTTGGACCTTGTCTACAACAACACGCCGGTGTTTTTCCTTAGAGACCCCACCAAGTTCCCCCACTTCATCCACACGCAGAAGAGAAACCCCGAGACCCACTTGAAGGACGCCAACATGTTCTGGGACTACTTGACCAGCAACGAGGAGTCCGTGCACCAGGTGATGATCTTGTTCTCCGACCGTGGTACCCCTCGCTCCTACAGAGAGATGAACGGTTACTCCGGCCACACCTACAAGTGGTCCAACAAGAAGGGCGACTGGCACTACGTGCAGGTGCACTTGAAGAGTGACCAGGGCGTGCACTCGCTCACCAACGAGGAGGCCGGTGCGTTGGCCGGGTCCAACCCCGACCACGCGCAGGAGGACTTGTTCAAGGAGATCGCCAAGGGCAACCACCCCTCGTGGACGTGCTACATCCAGACCATGACCGCCGAGCAGGCCAAGCAGGTGGACTTCTCTGTCTTCGACTTGACCAAGGTCTGGCCCCAGAAGGACTTCCCATTGAGAAGATTCGGTAAGATGACCTTGAACGAGAACCCAAAGAACTACTTTGCCGAGGTCGAGCAGGCCGCGTTCTCGCCATCGCACACCGTGCCATACATGGAGCCATCTGCCGACCCAGTGTTGCAGTCGAGATTGTTCTCCTACCCAGACACGCACAGACACAGATTGGGTGTCAACTACCAGCAGATCCCCGTCAACTGTCCTGTGACCGGTGCCCAGGGCGCCTACCACCCTCACATCAGAGACGGTGCCATGTCTGTCAACGGTAACTTGGGTAGCACGCCCAACTACTTCTCTGCGAGAAACAACTTCGCCACCGAGAAGTTCAACCTCCAGGAGGACCAGGAGGTCTGGGAGGGCGCCGCGTGCCCATTCCACTGGAAGGCCACCGACGCCGAGTTCAAGCAGGCCACCGACTTGTGGCACGTCTTGGCCAGATACCCTAACCAGCAGAAGAACTTGGCCCACAACATTGTTGCGCACGCGTCTGGTGCCGATGTCGACATCCAGGACAGAGTCGTCGCCTACTTCTCCAAGGTGCACGCCGACTTGGGTGCCGCCGTCAAGAAGGGTCTTGAGGAGTCTCGCAAGTAAGTCACAAAAGCCACAAAAGTGCTACGCGTGGCCACTTGCCGTTTAATTCAGCTAAATCATGTTTTATATTAGTGTATACAAAAGATAACACAGAAATCATCATTGCCTTTGCCCCTTGTAGTCTTGCAAGTCTCGCAAGTGCTTAGCCAACGGCTTTGTGCACCCACATGAGCTACGAGCACACCTATACAACAGTGGAGGCCACAAATGAAATCAAACATCATACACCATATAAAAGAAAAACCAAACCCATCCGCCTCCATTTCAACGTTAGCGATTAAAATAGCAATTTCTCGAAACAACCGCGCCAAAGCTCTCAAAGCTTGGTGGTGTTACAAGATGGACATTCACATCCAGAGCCACATTTGCAGATCGACTGCTGGGCACCGCAACAGGCCAACTGTTTGCCTTTAGTAGAGCTGGCGGTTTGGACGCTGGGTGCAGGGGCACACAGGTTTTTTTTGGAACAACAGGACATAATGTGGAGGGAAATTGGAGGAAAAACGAGGAGTACCGCAAAGCCAAAAAGCTGGGATTGGGGCTTGCGATATATACTTTGTGCGATATGACCGGATCGACCTTCCATATCGGGCAGTGATTTGCGCGTTGATCGCAAACACATACCTAATTGGGCGAGAGGTCACGTGATATGGGGCACGTGATGCTATGATGCTGCGCCCTCACATTTGCAGTCTGTCGTCCAGAGAGTGGTCCACCTGGGATGAACTTTGAATATTGAACGTCTTTGGAGTAAAGGAAAAGAATTGATGAGCGGGATGTGAAAATGTGTGTAGTCTGCAGGAAGCAACCCGCTGAGTCCGCAAAATATCCATCCATATCCGATTGAAAATTAGGACCCGAGATCTAAAGTTCAATCTCCGGAACTAACACACCAGAATGAATGTAAAGTATATGGAGCCATTCGGGAAGTTCTTCTCTCCTATTCTTTCGTATAACCAGTTTTCAAGGTTAAATGAACAATTCTCCACTGAAACTTCGCTTTTTCAACTCAAAATTGGGTTTTTTGCCTTTTGGAGGCGGCACTTTTCTGGGCTTGTTGGATACAAGTGACAGCGCATTAGTGGAACTGCCACTTATCTCAGAAGATTCCAGTTCAGTTGCGCCTTTGAAATTCGAATTCTGATCGACGACATTTGCCTTTGAAAGGTTTGAATTTGCAAAGCTGCTCGCCTCATTCTGGGGCTTTGCATCCATTTTCGCATCCATTTTCGCATCCAGTTTGGGAAGTTTTCTTTTTGGACCTTTGGCCCTAGCCTTATTAGGATGTGTAAGTTTTTGATCTTTTTCAGGAACAGTGTTTGCTCTTTGTAAACTTGGGCTTGGTTTCATTTTAGCCGCCAGCACAGCTATCGAGGGGTCGGTCAGGGCCCGTATGATTCCTGCAAGTTGAGCCTTGAAGTCGAGTTTTGAGGGAGTTTTGGAAGAAGATTCCGATTCGGAATTCACTGATGTTTGAGAAATTGAGGCTAGGCTTTTTTTGGATTCGGCTTCCTGATCCTTCAACTCTTTTTCTTTTTCTTTTTCATTTCCGGTTTCTCCCTTCGCAACTGGCTTATTCAATGTGGATGGAATATTTCCACTCACTTTCCGTATAGGTACACTTGGCTTCGTTTCCGTTTTCGCAGCCTTCAATTTCTGGAGTCTCTGTAAAGCTTCAGGGAGAACTTCCGTTTCCGCTGGTTTCGGTGGCAGTTTCCTTAAACTTCCAAGAGCCAACACGGCCTCAGGGGGTGCCAGAATCTTAGGTTTCATGGGTTTTAAAGGTTTCAATACTGGCGGCTTTTCAGGACCCAGACCGTACTTTGAGCCCGGATTTGCAGCCACATCCAGCATGAGATCAGGCGAGGTTTCTCGGCTTTTAAATCGTTCGTTTTGCGGTGTTTTGGTTGGAGAAAGTCTGCTGATCTGGTCTTTTAAAAGTTCGGTATTTTTCTCCTCAAATAGCTTGAGGCTTGGTTTCACGGGCTTATCAGGTTTCGCGTGTTTCAAAGAAGAGTTCCAATGTGCTTTTGTGTCACTCAATTTGGCCATATCGGGTTTAGCCCCTGAGTCAGCCGCTGAGTCTGTATCTTTAGTAGACAGACCACTATTGGCTCGTATTTTGTTTTCGATCTCGCCAAAACTCAAGATTTTCGACGGCTTGTCATTTTGAGAAGCTGGTTTCAAACTTTCAGCCTCAAATCTGGGGAGTTTGATGGTTTCCTTTACCTGAGGAGGCTGTACAGGCCTAGGAGGAACTTTTCTGTCCGCCACAGGCCTCAAAAGCCCCGGAAAAACCTGGTCACGTGCAGGGGGTCTAAGCGGAAGGTCAGGCGTTGCTTCTGTGTGCTTTTTTGCCTGGCTTGAGAGGCCCAGGGGCGTTAGAGGCCGTTCGGGAGTGAATATGTGCTCTAAGCCCCGTGGTTTCTTGGGAATGAGGGGCACTTCCGGTCTCAAACCCCTCTCTAAAGGTTTGGGCCTCGCAGGTAAAGAAGGCACTTTCTCTTCCGTCGAAAACCGTGAGTTTTCCTGCGCATTCGAGCCCCTTTTGTCAGAAATATCGCTAATTCCACAATTTTGATCGTTCTGAGCCGTAAATTCACGGTTTTCATCGGGGTTTGGACGTGCAGGCATCGGCGGCGGTGTATCCGCCCATTTCTGGATCAACTGAGTCCTTCCCGATCGGTTAAACGAGAGTTGGCTGATCCCAAAGTCGTCGTTTTCTCGCGAACTTTGCTGGTTTTCTTGTGGCAGCAGCATGGCATCAAATCCGGCCTGGAGACTGCGGCGGGTCTTCTCGTTCTCTCTCATTCTGTCCTGAGAGATCTGGCTGATTTTCGAGAGGAAATCGTCCACTTTCTGCGTGGATGGAGACACGTTTGTGGCCATATTCAAAGGGTATATGAACGTGGGGGAAAGGTGGAGAAAAGGTGGGAGAGATGCGGATAAATATCGGATTTTTAAGGGTTTTTATACTTTTATAAGTCCAAAAAATCTTTCTATGCTCTAAGAAATATATAAATTTCCATGTGTGCCGTTTTTTCCCGGTGTGTAAGTGTCTATAAATGTATAGTTTAAGTCAATGTGATGGATGTGAACGGAACGAGAACTCGGCCAATATGGATATATTTCGGGAATTCAAAGGTCTAGACTTTTCAAAAATGTCCAGGAAATAATGTTTGCCCTTTTCGTTTTCGGAAAATATGTCCTTTTTGCGATTCTGAGCGGTGTTTTGGTGAAATGACGTAGTTACAAACTTACAATAGATACGAAACCATGGCACTTGAACCCACGCGCGCATTCGTATAATCTGCACTGCCAGAGATATGACGAGATTTGATTTTTAACAGTATTGGAAGGGTCTGATAGGATAAAAGATTCTTGCATTTTTCGAAAAAGAACCTGATAATCTATCTTTTTTTCTGGGTTCTTTCAATCTTTCCGGTCCTCAAAAATAACAAGGAATGGAAGAGTTCACATGTCACGGGCACAATGAGAATACTGATTAGTTGATGAAGGGAATTAACACCACTTTGAACTTCTGAAGGAAGAGTGTTATAAAAAATCCCCAAAAGCTTTGCCTAATATTTGACGGGATTTTAAAATAAAGGGTGATTTGGAAGTGAACTCTGATGAGAAATCGTGCAATGTATACGAGAATGCCGAAACTAATACAGGATATAAAGCTCAGCAAAAGCTCGTTCAATTCAATGAGTAGTCAGGCTTGCCTTTACCTAAATTTATGCATTTTTATATCTTGCCAATTGGTGCTTGACGAAAAGGATACAAAGACTGATGAAAAAGCTGAAATAGGCAGTGAGTGGAACTGGTATTATATCGGTTGACCTTAAATAGGTTTGCCCTGTATTCATAGTTGGGTTTGACGTGGTGGAGATTCACTTCTCGATTTCGAGGCGAGAGATACTTTGGGAAAACCAATCTGCGACATAGCTTCAAGCGTCTTCCAAATAGCAGCAAATCGTGCCACCATCAAGAGAAGAGTGATGGCTCAACTTCCACATGAAGAGACTGTTCCGACGACTACATGGGATCAGTATAGGAATAGAGTAGACACAGGTTGGGATATTCGAGGAAGAAGAGAAAATGAGATGAACATAAGGGAAGAGAAGATGAGAAGAAGAGGGACCCTGAAAATGCTGAATCGAAATATAAATACACTCCAGTGTATACGAGTCCTCATTTCATCATTTCGGTTCAAAGCTGCCTTGATCTGAAAGATTACTAGATATTTTCCAAATGTCATTCTTTTAATTCATTTGAGTCGTTCTTCTTCCCGTAGTTTCGTCTTGATGATTTTTTGATGAAACGAACACCTCCGGAATATCGCTTCAATTTGCATGCGTTGTGCAATCAATGACCAGTCATTCATGTCATGGATCTTAAACAGGGAACACAAGAAAAAGGCATATTTGATAAGGCTCCAAACCCCACCTGAAATAGCTGATCTTCTGAAGATCTATTCGTTTCAGAAAATGGACGAGTGTCACAAGTGACCTTTTTATGAGTCTTTCCGAATTGAAATCAGACACATATTCGTGAAAGATTTCACGACAACGATTCTTTCGACCATTTGGGCTGTGGTCATGGATCTTACAAGAAAGAGTGGTCATTGTCCTTCCTTTCGAGATTCTGCACACCCAGGAATTCCACCGGTACTAGCCAATCTTCAACATTTCACAACGCAATCATCAGTCCAGATCATTGCAAAAGCCCTTTCAAGTAGGATGGGACGCCAGGAATTGAAGCGATGATTTCCAGCAACACTCGAAAAGCCATGCGTTTCAAAAATTGCACTTGTACATTTCTTGATTCCCTTCGAAAGACCCATTTCTGTTGGAGATACCAAACTTTGGCAGTGTAGCTGAAAAGTTAGACTCTTCTGTCAAGTTCAAACTGCCAGTAATGAAACTTCCAGAAGTGGAACATGCCATGTTACCGAATATCTTTTCGTATGTTTTCTGTTACACTTCTCAAAAAAGTTTTCTCTTATTCCGTTTGATACTAGCCCTGGTAGGTTTCACCAGCTTTTTCTTAAAAAGGCAGATACGCCCTTTTGATTCTTATCCATATAGTGCTTAAATAATCATCCCATAACTCTCCTCCACAATGAGACTAGCCACCCCGCATGTCTTCACATTTTTGGCGATTTCATTTAATTATGGGGTCAAGTCTGAGAACAACTTTCACACGGAAAACGTCCCTGAACCTCGACTGAATGGCCCTGACTTCAACCCGATTTCCTCAGTAGTCGCAAACTTCAACTCATCAAAAGATTACCCAAAAGATTACGCAAAAGATCATCCAAAAGATTACCCAAAAGACGACCCAAAAGAAGATGACCCAAAAAAGCACCCAAAAGAAGATTATCCAAAGGATGATCCAAAGACATACCCACTAGATCCCCTGAACAACCAGCTCAAGATCTTCTCCGATGTTCCGAAAAATGCCCCTTTGAAGCAGTTGCCCTATGTTTCCTTCAGCAAGAACCAGACTTTATACGCAGAAGAACTGTTGCAGTGGTTTCACGACCAGCTCAAATCTTTCGTGTACAAAACGCATTTCGACAGCTTTCGGTTTTCTGTTGTTGCCGAAAAACTCGAGATCGATTTCTACGATATTGTGTCTTTGGCGACTCTGGTGACATACACAAATCCACAACTCCAACAGAGGCTCGACTTTGCCGAGCGGATGTTCCAGGCTATGTCGTATGCAGCAGACATTTTGGAGTATTACGAATACGTGGGCAGTGCCGAAAACTACCTCATGAACCGACTTGTCAACCTCAATGTTCTTCTTTTGGCAATGTGCGACGCATACGGGAACCTCGATGTGGAAAGCGAGAATCTGGGCCAGGTGCTTATAAAGCACTTGAACAACTTTTTCTTCTGGAGCAAAAGTTTCAATGAGTTGGAGCTGCTTCTGGGAGGAATGAGGGACATGTTCATGCACGAGATCCAGCAGGCTGATGATATGTTGAGGGAGCTCTTGGCCCAGGTTCCCAGGGAACAATTTGGGACCTAAAGAGAGGGTTGGGAAAAAGAAAAGGATGTATGTTGGAATCTGTGGTGGAAAGTAGAAGGTGAAAGGTGGGGTGGAAGATGGGTCTTAGTACAACACAATGTTAGGGAATGGGATATTAGGATGATGGGGATATATTTGGAAGCATCTTTTAATTTTAATCAGGAACTGGCTGATTGATGAGTACCCGACAGTAAAGAGTCAAGTTTTTTGAGAAGGAGTACAATGGAGGCATTCTTGGATGAAATACAGATACATTTGACATGGGCAGAAACCAGGGTTAGAAGCGTAGGAGTGCAATCTACTTGCCCACTCAAAACTATGCACATATTGTCTTTTCGGTTCATGTTCCAAGGTAAAGAGATATCTTGGGGAGTATAGAAGCTCGTCTTGTGTTTTTGGTGTATTTCTTCCACTTATACTACCCCTACACCCACTTCATTCCAAATCTTTACTTTCTGATTATCACTCCATTTTACAGAAGTTACCTTCCAAGCCGAAAAACTGTACAGCTATACATAAAACCTGTTTACCATTCCATCTCACGAGTCACATAAAGTCTTTGTAATATTTGAAGGAGTTTCAGAAACTGTAGAGCTAGCAATCCTGGTGACCCTAAACTTTGTCAATGGGTGCTCAGCGAAAATGATACAGCGACTAATGAGAAAGAGCCGAAAATGGCAGTGAGTAAAATTGGCATTACATCAGTTGACTTTGAAAAGTTTTGCCGTACTTCCATGTTTGCGTGCAACACCTCTCAATTTGGAGGTGAGAGATACTTTGGGAAAACTAAAATCTGACTTGGATTCGAGAATCTTTCAAGTAGCTGATAATCGTTTCAACATCAAGAAAAAAGTGATGACTCAACTTCCACATGAAGAGATTTTTACGGAATGATTACATGAGATCGGTCTAGAAAGGGAAAACACACAAATCGAGATAATGGACGAAGAAGAGAAAAGATGATTAACAGGGAAGGAAAGGAAAAGGAGGTATATAAGGAAGAAAAGAAAAAGAGAAAAAGAGGGAAGGACAGAAAGAAGGTTATAGAGGGAAGAAGGGGAAAGGAGATAAAGATGGGGGAAAAGAAAAAGGGTAAAAGAGGGTAAAAGAGATAAAGAGATTCAGAAATAAAAAGGGACAAAAGGAATGCAGAATGTAATTATAGATACACCCCAGTGTATTCTGGCCAGCTGCTCATCATACAAGCCCTCATGTTTTCATTCCTTTTCACAGCTGCCTCAAGTTGAAAGATCATGAGATCATTCCCAATTTTCATAATCTAAGTGGTTTCTGTTTGCGTAGTTTTGTTTTGAGGATATTTTGTTGAAGCAAATGCTTCTGGAATATCTCTTCAATTTGCATGTGTTGTTCAGTCAGTGACCTGGCATTTCATGTGGTGGACTTTTATCCAGAAACGCAAGGAATGGTATATTTGATAAGGCCCCTTATCACACTGATAATGGCTGTCGTTCTTCAAATTTCTTCATTCTAGAAGATGGACAAGTGTCACGATTGACTTTTCTTCAGGTCTTTCCGAATTGAAACTTGACACACATATTCGTAAAAGATTCCATAAGAACGGTACCTCTGCCCATTTTGGGCTGTGGTCATGGATCTTACAAGAAAAATGTGGTCATTGTCCTCCCTTCTGAGACTCTGCATATCCAGAAATTCCACTGGTCCTATCCAATCTTCATAATTTCACACCGCAATTATTTGTCCAGATTCTTCCAATATACGTGTTCAAGTAAGATTGGACCCCAGGGAATAATCCTGCAGCGTCTGGCGGAAAATTCAAAACCGTGCATTTCAAGAAATGTACATCTCCCGATCTTCTTTGAAAACCCCAGTTTCGTTAAGGATACTAAACTTCGCCACTAAAAGTAGGAAGTTAGGTTCTTCTTTGTTCAAACTGCGAGATTCCGATTTTCAGAAACGGAAAAAGCCCTGGAATGCCACCGGGAAGTCTCTTCATTTATTTCCTGTTTTACTCCTCGAAAGGTTTTCTTTTTTCTTTCCTCTTTTCAATTTAATACTGGCTTCGAAAGGATTCAGCATCCTTTCTTTAAAAGGTAGATTTATCCTCTTGATTTTCCTTCGTCTATTGCTTGAATCATCACTCGTTAAGTCTACTCCACAATGAAACTAATCACCCTCCATCTCTGCACATTTTTGACAATCTCATCTGCTTATAGGGTCAAGTCTGGGTACCACCTCCACACGGAAGACACCCCTGAGTTTTCACTGGAAACCTCTAGATTCATCGAGATTCACCCAAAAATCGCAAGCATCAACACCCCAAAAGATTACCCAAAGGATCCCTTGAAAAACCATCTCAAGATTTTCTCCGATGATCCGGAGAATGGCCTTCCGGATCTGCAGATCTATGCTCTGTTCACCAAGAACCGGACTCTCGATGCAGAAGAGCTGTTGCAGTGGTTTTATGACCAACTCAGATCCTTCGTTTCCAAAACACATTTCGACAGTTTCCGGTTTTCTATTGTTGCCGATAAACTCGAGATCGACTTCAGCGACATTGTGTCTTTGGGTGCCCTGGTGATACACACCAGTCCACAGCTCCAACTGAGACTGGACTTTGCCCTGCGGATGCTCCAGACCATGACGTATGCAGCAGACCTCATGGAGTATTATGAATACGTGGGAGATTCAGATAGTTTCCTTTTGAACCGTCTTGTGAACCTCAATGTGCTACTTTTAGCAATGTGTGATGTGTACGGAAACCTCGATTTACAAGGCGAGAATCCCGGCCAGGAACTTTTAGGTCACATGCACAACTTTTTCTACTGGAGCAAGAGTTTCGATGCAATGGGGCTGCTTTCTGATAAGATGAGCTCTACATTTAAACACCAGATCCACCAGGCCGACAATATGTTGAGAGAGCTCATGGCCCAGGTTCCCAGGGTGGAGTATGGGATGTGAAGAGAGGTTGAGGAAACAGGGGGGCATGGAGGAAAAGGTGGTGGAAAGTTAGGGGTTAAAAGATATGTTATAGCGGAGAATGTGAGAGAATGGGGTATTAAGTTATAGGGATAAACTAGGACGTATCTCTAAATTTTCAGTCCGAAGCTGGCTGGGCGATGAGTAATGGATCGTAAAAAGTCGAGTTGGTTCATCGGGAGTATAATGGAGGTACTCTTGGATGAAGTGTAGACCACATAATGATATGAGTATAACTATGAATAAACCATCTCATACTGATGGAAAAAGAATAGTAACATTCGGATGATGGGAATTCTCGACTAATCTTTGTCGCCATCTGTAAACTCGGCAAACGATATTTCAGTGTCTTTAATTATATAGTTATATTTTTTCAAAATATTATATGTGAATTTTGGTTTATACTCTATTATATTAATCATGTATAAGTGGTGGTACCCAAAAACAGAGAGCCTTTAATTCTTCTGAATTGTTGAAAAACCATATTTCTCCAACATACTTGCACACTCATAACTATTCAAATATAGTCTTTTCGGCTCAATCTAGAATCTAAAAAAAGTAGTCGGGGAAGTATAAGTGCTCGTCTTATGCTCTTGGTGTATTTCTCCCACTTATTCTACCCCTATCCCCACTTCATTCCAAATCTTTATATTCTAAATATTACTCCATTCTACACAAGTCTTGAGTTTTGTAGACTGAGTGCTAGTTGGTGAAGTGGGTTGCTTCTATATGCTCAAGAGTCACTCGTATGATAAACCCTTGGAGAAGACATCTTACGACTCACCCTAAAATGTTTTGGTCTGTTCTTGGATTAAGTTTGTCATCAATACTCAAAGTATCGTCTTGATAAATGTATTGGTTAAAGGGAGCTCGAAATCCTTTTACTTGGTCCAATAATGTACAGTTACGCATAAAAGCTACAACTAAAAATCTCACAAATCACCCTAACATGATTCTGACCTCATTTTAATTCCGATTTTGGATTAGGTTTGCCAAGAAAACTTTTAAAACTTAGAGCCTTCTTCCCATCAATTACTCGAATGAGGCACCAGTTGACGCCAACATCTCTTTAGAATTTCATAATACTCGAGAAGTTTAATTTTGTTATATTTGTTTGGAAACGTCTTACATACTATAAATGTGAGTATATGAACATACGGTTAATCCATGAAGAGTAAATATACAGATGCCATCTAGTGTGCAAAGTATCCGAGCTTCGTCGACTCAACAAGGCGTTCCTTTTTTTTACTTCCCATCCCTAATTAATTATAAACTTCTAAGTTGTCAGCTATGAAAGCCCAGTCGTATACTCCAGAGTTCAGAATCACAATCAACACAGTATGTAAAGTGCGTGTACTCTTCGACAACTAGCTATGCGTTTAACGGAATCAAAATCACGAGAACACGTCAAAGTACATGTTCCAAAATATAGATATCTATGAATTCATGTGCCAAGTATATGGAGGAAGAGATCCTGCCATTTTTTTTTTCTTCTGTGGAATGTTAATATCGGTGGTTCTAAATTCTACTTATACTTCTACTTCGCACTGGTCCTAAGTACTAGTGCCATATTTCCAGAACGCTCACTGTAAAACCCATCATCATATTTCTTCTTTCCCACCAATTCTCCATACACCAGATAAAAAAAAGAATACCGTGATCCATTTACTGATATTCTTATTTCCACTAAATAGATTTTCTCCTTCTCACTTTTCATTCCCGAGAATTTGAACCATTTTTCAAAAGGCCCACCTCTTCTAAACTCACTGAGCCTGATTCATACTATACTCCATTTATATACCCATACCCCCTGATTAATCTGCACCACCATGGCCTCTGTGCTCTTCATCTCGCTCATTTCCAGAGACGACGTGCCGCTCTACATCCAGAGCTTCGACACGGCCGTTTCCCCCGGTCCAAATACCGAAATCTCGCTGGAAATACCGTTAAAAACACCCGAAATCACAAAAACACCCGCCGACACCGCCCCTGTGGACCCCCGGGACGCGGAGAAGTTTCTCACATACAACTTCCTCTCGCACATGGCGCTCGACGTGTTTGCGTCGCCCGTATCGCTCCAATTACGCGAGCAACAGGGCGGAACAGATGGGGTGATTCTTCTATTCATCCAGGACGACGTCACAGTGTACGGAATGGAGACCAACAACGGGCTCAAGATGGTCGTCGGCGCAAGTGCGGAAATCGCCGCTCGCCCGGCGTTGCGCCAGTTGTTTTCCCTTATTCACAGGGCGTATATGAGGACAGTTTGCAATCCGTTTACAGATGTTTCCAGTACTGCCGAATACGCCAAGATGCTCCATACCGAGGCTTTCGACACCCGGATCAAGACGCTCGTGAGAGAGTGGGGAAATTAGGGCGTCTTTATAAAGAAACGAGGGAGAGAAATGGGAGGAAAAAGGAAGAAAAATGGAACAAAAGTGGAAGTCTTCATTCATCGTATTGTGTCTTTTAAGGTTTTCCCCGGCATCGCCTTTCATGTTGAGTTCTGATCAAACATCCTCAAAAATCTTTCAAAACCATCAAATATCGGCAGCCATTAACAATCGTCCCCAATCTTCCACAATCTTCCACAATCTTCCACAATCTTCCACAATGGTCATCGATATCTATTAGCCACTTTCAGTCAGCAATCGTCATCAATTTGAATCAGCCATATTCACTCGGAAATGCTCTCATTCATGCTTATCGAGCTATGGAATTCTTATACGCTCTTTTCGCAAAATCTAGGAGTATACCAAGAGGTGTAAGAGGACGAGAAAGAGAACGAAAAAGAGAACGAGAAAGAGAACGAGAACGAGAACGAGAAAGAGAACGAGAACGAGAACGAGAAAGAAGGGGTCTGATACCCCTACCCTTCACATTTTGTCCACGTGATGGCTGCTATGCTTTTCTGATCTCCGGCTATACGTCGGGTATTTCTCTAAAGATATTTACGAGTGGTCTCGTCCATAAATCGTCAAAACTACGAAAACTACTCTCGCTTTCTGAACATCATTGATGATGAATCCGAGCCAATTATGAAACCACTTTTTTTTTTCACGAGTGCCAAACTCTCGCAGGAATTCGCCTCAAGCGATGGCCTATATATATATATATATTGCCTTTGATGATCACAAAAAAAGTGTCTTGCTTGTTCAAAGGCCGATATCCTTTCACCTTTAGATGGCAACATATCAGATATATCAATGAGAATATAGGAAGAGGTCTGCTTGCTGCATTTGACGGAATAATCCACAAGAAAAAACCGTACTTGAAACCGAAAAAGGACGTCTGGTAAGGAAATTGAGATGTGTGCCTGGTTTTAATACTTTTTGACCCTATCTGAAATAGAGCTCCGACTATCTGAATGGCACGTGCTTCTTTTTTTTCTTCAAGTAGGTCAAGGATCACTAGCAGACAAGAAACCATGGAGGAATACTTGCGGGGTTTTGATCTTGAATCGAAATCTGGATCTATGGGTCACAACGAACTGAAACCGAGAAACATTCTTTTATATTCGAGGCTCATCACTCTATTTTTGTGGCACATCTATGGTAGAATGTGCTCTGTCACCGTATCTAATACATGCTCTTAATTATTTAATTCCTCATTGATTTGAATTCTTATTCTAGATCCCCTTGTTATGTCTTTCTCATCATAAATGTCCCTTCCATGTGTTTCGTATCATAGATTTTCTTAGCACATGGATGTATTTCCTGATCACGTATCTCCCTATCATGTATCTTCTCAATATATATCTTTTTATCATATATTTCTTATCATGTATCTCCTTATTATATCTCATTATCATTCATCCCCTAATATATCTCTCCTTGTCATCCATTCCCTATCATCTATCTTCTCATCCTATCTACGCATAATAGAAGCCACACACTCACTTCAACACGACGTTGGCGCCTCGCAAACTCAAATACTCTTGGTCAAAGCCCGGCGTCATGTGCCGGATGACCTCCTGGTAGATCTCTACATTATGGAATCTAAGCTGGCTCAGAGGCAGTCTATACTTCCCCTCCAAACCCGTAATATCACAGTAATGTTTCTTTGGTTTGAGGCTCGGCGGAGCGGAGACCAGGAGAAACGTCGGCGTGTCGGTGCCGAGTTTTTTACCTTGCAAATATCTGAGTTCGTCGGCCATGAGCTGTTTTCCTGTTTTGAATCTTCTGTTGGCGGCTTTTGGCCGGGCGGGGTTCTGTTTGAAACTGTGGGACTGCGTTGTGATGTACGAGAGCTCGAGTGCGTTCAGTTTTGAGTTTTCAGGGGCAGGCATCGTTAAAGGGGGGAGAGGGTTTGTGAATGGAAGGTGAAAATGGGGTTATAAGGGGTCTATAATAGACTCAATGAGGCCGCAATGTATTGAAAGAAAAGTGGTGTTTTTGTGTTTGACTCTGTATATTTGGAAATCCACTGTGTACAGATGAAAATGCTATTACTACGTTTGCCTCGGGTGTGTGGAAAAAGAAGTGTGGGTGTTGGATAGGATAAAAATCCAGGTGGATCTGGATTGGTTTGGTTTGTATGTGAAATCAGTGGAACGCGGTGCCTAAAACGGTAAACCATCCTGCATGATTGATAATAGCTGGTGTATTTGAGTAAAAACGTCGAAGTGGTATCATTCACACATACCCCGTTTTTTTAATGTGCGGGTATGTGTATCGATATTTTTCTTTTGTTCCGAAAAATTTAATTCGCTTATTATTGGCTCCGAATGAACACAAGTAGAGAAGGAACGTCCAAGGAGATTTCTTCCTCTATGAAAGATCCAGCTGATGAGAACT